>JAKLMY010000004.1:240038-407437 GCA_022814645.1 Ganoderma meredithae | reverse complement strand
CGGCCCCTGCGTTCATAGCCACCCACACACCTCTGGAGCAGGCACTCTCCCTGGGGTCTGGTCAGTCTCCATCCTTCGCCCCTTCGTTCCTTGCACAACCCTCTTCATCGCTAGTGATCGCACACCCACTCCGGCCTGACTCTCTACCCATCTCTTTTTTGCCGACACACCCCTCTGCCCACCATGTCAGACGATGCACGATCGATTCACACCAGACCGTTCCCCCCGCGCCGAAAGCGTATACTCGTCGTCAGCAATGCATCCCCAGAGAGCAGCGAAGACGAAGGTCCTCCGCCCGAACCCCAGAAGCCGTACGGTTACCCTCGCCCCTTGCCATCCCCGTCCAGTACACTCCCCTCTGCGGAGCAGCTCTATCACGATAGGCACTACAGTCCAAGCAACAATTCTCACCTCCCTCCACCGTTGACCACCAATTTACCACACTATTCATCCTCCCGCTCCAATCCCTCCAATCCTGCCCTTTCATCACCTTCAAGCACCAGTTCCCCTGCTGTGGAATCTACACCTCCACCGAGCACCCCAGGTCTCGGCGTCCCATCGCTTCACATACCCGACGAGGGCACGATACGGCAAGATATGATCACTCCCGCGGCTTCGGACCGTAATGACAGCACGCCCCAAGCCTCGCGTCCGAGAGGAGTTTTCGAACGAATCCGGTCCCATGTGCCTAATCAGGTGCACGAGCGAAGGTATTCTTCCAGCGGCTCTCGCCCAGCCACGGTACGTCGTGACCTCGTTTCAATTTCAATGGATCTTTGCTCACTGGCATACAGTCTCCAGTTGTATCCACTTCGGAGTCATACTTGTCCCACAGCTTCCGCTCAAGTCCAATGGAGAAGGTCATCGTCCTCGTTACCACAGATGCGGAGAACCTGCACGTAGTGGATATCACCGGGGCAATGACTCCTGCGTTCATTCGGGAACGGATTTTCACCAAGGTGAGTGCCAAGCCCTTGTGTAATACTCTTCCCGTCGTAATTAGTCGCTATCCGCCCGAAGCTGCAAATCTCGGATGAGGATCAGGGCAAGTTCGCCGTCTACCGTACCGAGATCGGACAGTTCGCAATCGGAGATGCGTTGACGGACGACGAGTTGTTTGGGCTCTACAAAGACTTTGGCGATCAAACGGGCCAGCTCAAACTCCTGGTATCTCACACGTCAGCATCTGTGCACGAACCTGGTCCATACGATCCGCCTTTAACGTCGACTGTCAACACTATTCCACCCCCTGTCCTCCCTCAACAAACGCTGTATGCACCTCTTCGCCCGAACCGAGACACGAGGATCCGACAGGGTAGCCAGTCCTCAGCCAGTGAACCCCACCACGCTGAAGTTGGGTATGAGGCGTCGGTATCCGATGATTTGGACCATGGTGATGGTGATGGCGGTTTACGAGACCCGCGAGATTACGGCCGTCCACCACTACCTGTTCGCGCGTTGCCCATTCCGAGTCATCGACCTCCTTCTCCAAGTGGTTACCACAGATCTCGTTCCCCCATCAGTCTTCTTTCTCCTGACCGTCGCCACGATCCGTACCATGCAAGTATTGGAGCATTCCCTCTGCCGGGCACGTCTCCGCAGGCTTCTCGCTTCGTCGATGATCATCATCCCCTTCCACCATTACCACCGGAAGCGCCAGCCTCATCACTGCCCGATCCACCTGTGGAACAACGGGAAAGGAGCCATACTAATGAAGGCCAAATCTCGAGTTATACCAGTGGGCTCCGCACGAAAGAGGAGAGGGGGCGAGAGCAGCGCCACGGTAAGCGTCGCGAGACCCTTCGCAAGGACAGTGGTCGATACACCAAGCTTGAGCAGGAAGACAGTAGGCCGCGAAACGATCCCTGGACGATTGTGCCTGGTGACGTCCCTTCTAGTGAATATAGGAAGGACCGCCCCAGGACACCACAGGACAGTCGCTCCAATACGCGCGCGTTCCCCACAACTCCTCCTAGCGCTATAAGTTCATACCGCAACGTGCCAGGCGAATCGTCTACCCGGCGAAAGCCTCTTCAAGTGCCTCTGAATTGGCCGGTAAACTGGAAGCACATATACGCACCTGCCAAGAGCGACAGCAAACCCGCACTGTCTCCCCCCGGAAACAATCTCATACGCCATGGCGCGAAGAGTATGACCGACATGCGGGGTGCGTTTAAGCATCCACCTAGTCTCCAACCCGGTCGGCCCCCGAGACCCCCACCCCCGCAACCGCCTCTGCCGTTGATTACTCGCCCATCCACGAGTGGTAACTCGACGAGTGTGCTGGGTGGCCCACCCCTGCCCAGTACTTCATCTTCCTCAGATACCTCGACCATCCACCCCGATCAGATTGCATCCGCATCCGATATTGCGCGATCAGTCCTGTCTTCTCGCCAAATTATGGCGTCGTACGCGAGTTCGCCCGCCACGACCGTTGGCTATCTGACTTCCCCTGCTTCTCAGCAGGATCCTTTCCCTCGGCCACACTCAGCCCTTGGCGAATCAAGCTCGGCTCCGCTCGCTCAACCACGCTATCATTCCAACCAAACTTCCGACCCATCCCACATCCAACAAACACCGCCTCGTAGTCCAGTCGCACCACCTACACCCGTCACTGCCCAGAGTCTTCCATCTGACAGCCCCGCTGCGGCAGTAGGTGTACCGGGCGATGGATTTGCGAAGCGTGGAGCGATTGACGAAGACGGTGGCACCCAGACTGTTAGAGCGGATAATCTCAAGTGGTTGGAAGGTTTCATCGACGAGAATCTCGCGGAGGGAACTGCGAGACCCCGGATGAAGCAACCTGCATCCGCGCAACAGCTACCGACCCCTCCATCCACCACCGAGATCACTACGCTATCATCGGCTCTATGTGCGACTTTTGTCAACCACGCTAGCCAGGGCGACGACGATTCGGATAGTGACGGCGGTACCTCTTTCTGGCTTGTACCGCCGAAGAAGACGGAGAAGCTTGCGGAGTCTCAGCAGTCGTCCAACGCGTCAAAGACTCGACCTCCATTAACGCCTCTTAGCATCGAAGGTTCCCCGAACTCCACGCCAAACGGTCTCCCGCCTGTCAACAGCTACGAGTATGGCAGGTCACCACCCAACCAACAACAACTTGAGTTCCTAGCCTCGCCCCCTCCGAGCTCAGGACAGCCGCGCACTCCAAGGCGGATGCCTGCACAGAAGAAGCACAAGGATCGGATCAGCAAGTTCGACAATAACTTCGATATAACCTGGGCTCCTCGTCCGCCGCCTGAGGTTATGTTCGAGAAGCTCGAGGAGTACTTCCCCGAACACGATCTCGACAAACCCGTTATTGAGACACCCTCCGGCGGCACGTCCCCGACGGCCACGGAAGCACCTACGAACCCCGCGCCGCCACGCTTTAGACACAAGAAGTCGATCCGTCTCGTCGCCGCTGAACACAGGCGGCAGCTCGACAGGACGTCTCGTGGCGATAACTCCACCATCGCGCCGTTGTCGAGGAAACGGCACACGAAGATGTGGGGAGGGAAGCTGGAAGAGGTGACAACGGAGCAGGGAACTGCGCCAATTTCGTCGACATCCGATGCATCTCCGGGCGGTGCGAAACGTCAGTGACTGATCCTGTTTCATCTCTCCATGGGCAAGAGTAAACAGCTGACGATTGGGCTTAGCCATTTTCCGCTGGGTACGTGGAGAGTTGATTGGAAAGGGAACGTACGGCCGTGTGTACCTGGCGCTGAACGCGACGACGGGTGAGATGATTGCTGTTAAGCAAGTGGAGATCCCTCGGACGGCGAGCGACAAGGACGATTCACGACAAGTCACGGTCGTCGAGGCGCTCAAATTGGAGAGCGAGACGCTGAAGGACTTGGACCATCCAAACATCGTTTCATACCTTGGTTTTGAGGAGACTCCCACCTTCCTGAGCATGTGCGTGTTCCAACGCTTAACGTTATTTTGTTCTCGTGCTGAATCCTTCCATACAGCTTCTTGGAGTACGTTCCCGGTGGCTCGATCGCCAGTTGTCTCCGCAAGCACGGACGTTTTGACGAGGAAGTCACGAAGTCGTTCACTGGTCAGATCTTGGCTGGTCTGGAATACCTTCACTCCAAAAACATTCTGCACCGAGTAAGTATGCTTGTTTTTGAATCGTAACTACAAGTCGTCAACCACCGCTACAGGATCTCAAGGCGGATAACATCCTTGTTGAGACGTCAGGCGTGTGCAAGATCTCCGATTTCGGTATCTCGAAACGCACGGATGATATCAACATGGCCGCGGTGTACACGGCCATGCAGGGCACTGTCTTCTGGATGGCGCCCGAGGTGGTCAATTCCAAGGCTAAGGGTTACAACTCAAAGATCGATATCTGGAGTGTCGGTTGTGTAGTGTTCGAAATGTGGACAGGTCAGCGGCCGTGGCTAGGCCAAGAAGCCATGGCCGTCTTGATCCACGTGAGTGATTTGTCTGGACAATTTTTCAGCTCGTTGCTGATAGTCCGACAGTTGTATCAAACTAAGCAGCCACCACCAGTGCCAGCAGGCATCGAGCTGTCTTCATTAGCAGACGACCTCAGGTTGAGGTGCTTCGCTGCGTGAGTGTCTATTCTTTTACTTTCATTGGGCCGTGTTGATGTCGATTCCAGTGACCCTGACTTGCGTCCCACGGCCGCCGAACTGCGCAAGCATCCATACCTCGAACTCCAGCCAGGCTGGTCCTTCAACGGGTTCAAGTGATTGTCCAATCACGTCGTGCATTGTTCTGTCCCCGCCATTGCATTGCTTCTGGCTCCTTGCATCTTACCCATCGTTCCCGTGTAGCAATTTGTCTTGTTCGGCTCTTCCGGTCGTCACCATCATCCCCATTCTCATCCTCACCCCACAGTTCTCGTCATGCTTTATAGTACTCACATCACATGTCTCTGTGTTTCAACTCTGGCCAAGCACATTGCATATATCCCTACAGCATACACCGTGTAGCACTTTAATCAGATTAGCTATAGGAGACGGAATGCATGGACTCTACGCTATGACTTTTGACAAGATTCGCATGTACAGAACAAGGCCTATGACATGGAAATACCATCTACGCACGTTTTCGAGACTCCGTCGGTTGGCTGGGATCCGCACACTGGTACCCGGTAATGGATCATATGTCCATACTTCAGTACGCTTTCCTGCCTTGTGCGGGTCTTGTGATCGCCCTGCGTCAATGGGCTTCGAGCGATATGACGTCATGGAAAGGCAGGACGGGTGCATGACCGCGGAGTCGCGCACTGGACTCCAAAGACATGCAAGCAGCAGAAGAATTCCTTCACAAAACAGAGGAGCAACGGGACGAAGCAGAAAGACGATATGCAGCCTCGCAGATCCAGAAGGCGTGGAGGAAGCGGATGCGCAAGAAGTACCTCGATCCAGGATTCTTGTGGACCGACCTCGCGACCGAGGCGCGTATGCAGGTGAGTCTCATGAAAGAGTGCCTAGGATGCATGTACATATACATGTGTAGATGAAACGGATCGCAGGTGGATAGGGACGCAGCTGTGCGTGGCAGGAACTCGACGCGCGATCGCTGGAAGAGGACTGGGTTTCTGGCCAGCCGGCTGCGGGACGGAAACAAAGTACTCTCACAAGACACACGATGCCCACATCGATGCTGCGAAGAAGCACCTGGAGACACAACACTGGCTGGAACTCACAGATGCATAAGCTGCGGTGATGTTTGCCTGCTGTCCAGTGTGTGATCTAACCAAGAAGGATAGCAAACACCGCGATGGTTCCAATTGTGAGTCCCAGTATCGCTTGTGTGTTGCTGCGATCCTGATCAGAGGCAACAGTAAAGGTATACAAACATGACCGTGTGGTTTGTTGTACGTCATTGAATCACGGAAGCAGTACTATCATCAGCGGTGGAAACAAGAAGATACCTCCGAGAACTTCTTCAGATGGTGAGTTGTGTCTACTGCAACTCTGGTGGCGGTCTGCACCAACATAGCAAAGGCTCGACCACGGCGGTGGCAAAGATCTATCCTTGAATCAGTGTCCGCGAGAGCAACCAGAGAAAGAGGTACGAATCTAACTTACCAGATCGACCGGTGTCTCAAAGCCTACAGCAGAGAATTTCATACCTCTCTCCGGGACAGCGTAACGCATTCCATCATCATCGGCACCGTTGGGCAAGGACTAATGGAGCTGGATAGGACTCAACTATCTAGTCATGATTGACAACAGCGGAAAGCTTCGTTGGACTAGAAACGGTCAAATGGTCGACACTACTGCCGGTCGGTGGAAAGACGCAGGTCATGGGATGGGAATCGTACCCTTCAGTTATCCGACTCTGGAGACACCCTCCATCCAGCAGTATAGTACCACCGCATTTCCTCCGAATTCGAGTTCGAGGTCCAGTTCCCGCTCCGTCAGAACATTTTCCTCGATCGAAGCTAACGAGGTGATATATTTTATGGGGATCCGAAGGCCGTCCAAGAACCCAGTCAAGCAGCCTATTCTGCGAAACTTCACGCTGCGCGGCCAACTTGAAAGGCTCTTGAGGAAGACAATCAAGCGACGTACGTGGATATATGTGTCTGCAAGTAACATGTGAGAATCACATTCGTATTTACGGTTGCTCACCAGTGAACCAGGATCAGAATTGTGAGTGAAAAACCAAAAACCAAAAACCGTTCATGACGGCATCAGTTTGGTGACCACTCTAACTGTATTGTGTAGTCAATATTTTTGTCGGCATCAAAGGTACGGAAGGCACACTAAGACCCTCTACACCATTCAGCATGATGAATTCATAGAGCTCGGGAACTTCCAACATTTATCGTTCCTGGCTGGCGGGCAGGTCACCTCGGCGGGGCTGATCTCCGTATCCCCGTAAAGGATGGATTGATACATTACCTATCGCCATTATCGGGGCACTATCGGTGCGTTGTGTCTGGTTGAACACGTATTCGACAGCTGATAAGGTACCCTTGTAGCACCTCGATGGATGTGAGCAGTTTCACAAGCATCAGAACATCCAATTTTTTGCTCACTCACAGGCTCTTAGCACTTCCGACAATTTTTGTCAGTCCTTGAAGAACGCGGTGTCGATGTTGGCAAGGTAAAAGTCAGTAAAGCGGAAGTAGCATTGTGAGGGTATGCGCTTTTCTACATGTACTCCCACATTCGCTACAACGTCTGTTTCAGCATCGAGCAGCTTGCCATATTCAAGACAAAGGAGAGCGAGATGATAACGACCGTGAAGAAAGACGTCACGAGAGCCACGAAGCACGTGGTGAACGCAATACCGAGAAAGGAGATGGACGACAACGAGTCCGATTTGTGGGAAGTTGGAGATTCTGGAGGGACGGAAGCTACCCCGTAAGGGGGTCGAGAATAGACTCGGCGCAAGGCTTGACCCAGAACACAACCTAGACGGGGTCGTCTCCCCCATGATCTGTAATCCCAGGGTAGCGGGGTAAGTAATGGTCAATTCATGACAGTTACTCTGCAGCCAGGGGACTGAATGATTGGAGTGTTGTTGGCTTAGGAGGTATAGTGTACACAGAATTGCGCGCACAATCTCTTGAGAACTGTTATGCTCTTGCCCACTTAGCCTCTATCTTGGACACACCGACCGGTAGCGCTGCCTGATCAACGGTCAAGGCCCAGGAGGATCCTATATCATATATCGGCAACATACCTTCTCGTCGTAATCAACCCACTCGCTCTCTTCCTCGAGATCGACTTCGAATGGAGTCCCTGACTCTGCCCCAACGCATGTCCAGGTTCCCTACGCTAAAAATAAATGGCGTCGTCTCTGAAGCGATCTGCCCTGCACGGACCTTGGGATCAAAGCCGATGAACTCCAAGCCGCGACAGTCCATTGCTATGAACGGAGCGAATTGGCCATTCGCGTCGACCGAGTAAGGCTTGGGCTTCTCATTCGGTTCAAACTTTGCAGACGATTCTCGCTTGCACAGGCCACAGCGCCAAACGAAGTGTGCCGTGCTGCCTTTCCCTGCCGTCACCTCACGTTCTTCCTAGCATCGAGTTGGCATGATGTTAGCTAGGGCTTGATCAACGCAGGCAAGTGTGGGGTTCACGATGAGATTCAATGTGACAAGTTTTGGGTGCTCCTCGTTGCAACTCGTGCACTTCACCTATTGCACAAAACTGTTCATCGTGGTTTCAACTCAGCTCAGGGGACAGACATCCAAACCTTGAAGAAGAACTCAAAGTCACTGGAAGCGGGTAGGAGGTCGGTGACATTCTCGAGCTCGGCTTTGATGGACAGTTGGAGGCGCTGGTTGTCTGCTGAGCTGCTTCTCAGATTCAAAGGAGGGGAGGTGTACTTGCGACCATCGCATTCAGGGCTTGTGGGGGATGGGAGACGATAGACGGAAGCCAAGTTGAGCCTTGGTTGAGCCTGCCCCGGTCTCCCGATCAGATCTGCAGGACTAGACGCCGGCCAGCTCTTGATTTCTGAAGCGCGAGTTGAGTCTCGGGCCTTGCACTTCGTCCATACCTCGTCGTCCAGCTGGCCCTCGGCGCAATGGCTCTCTCCCGTCCATGCCGTGCTGCCCTGGCCCCTGTTTTCCGTCCAAAGCACTTCCACACTGGCTCTGTCCTAGCTGCACGCCAGAGTGCTCGCAGCTCTGTGGCCGCCGCTCCGAAAGCAGGACGCGTCGTCCCCAACCTGGAGCCCCTGGAGTATGACGAGGAAGCCTTGGCAGACCAAGTACGGGAGGGAGATGACGCCCCGGAGCCAACACATAGATATCTCCAGCAGCAGAGGGAAATGCTATACTACCTTCGACTAATAGAGCACGAGATGCCCAAGCTCGTCGGTACGTCTATTCTTCGACGTCTCCTATCCCTCGTATAACGCGTCTCGAATTAGCATACCGCAGGCCTTTCGTACCCCCCAACTCCTCCAATCCTCTAGTAATTCGTTCAATATCTTATGGTGGAGAGTCTCACCCTGCCGCCGCTAAGAGCACTATTGTCGTTCCCGTTGCACGACTGCCGCTCAAGAACGAGCAAGCGATCCACAAGTTCAAGGTCCTAGCGGGCGTTCGGTGGTCACCGGAGCCGCCCACCGATTCCGGCCTCACGACGGAAGAAGGCGGAGCAGAGCATGGGTACTTCAAGATTTCCTGTGAGGACTTCCCGAAGGCCCCGATGAACCTGAAATGGGCCAGTGACACGCTCGACCGCCTATTGGCCGCTGCAAATGTACGTTCTCATGGGACCGGCAGCATGATCTATGTTCTGAGGGCTCATGCATCCGACCGGCTCCGACAGGACTTGACAGAGACGTTTGCGGAGATCCCTGTAGACACGCGGCACATTGAGGCGAGGACGCGGAAGGCAAAGAAGGGAGGACACATTTACGGTCGCCAGACGCACCGGCCGACTCTCAGAGACTTCCCTAAGGAGTGGCTCCCTGTAGCGAAACCTCAGACTACCGCTGAGGCTTCCGCGAGTGCATAATGTCATTTTGCTTCGATCCACACCTGCAGTCGCGTCTTTGAGCGCCTTCATCTGGGTTGGCAGTCGAACCCTGCTCCCAGCTCGTCCAGAGTCAAAGACCGGCATTTCTACTTAGCACGTTCGATTGGTCGTCAATCGCGAAGTCCGTGGCGGTTGAATCGATTACTCACGGCACACAACGGCAGCTTTCCGTGCTGGTCCGCTGACGCCATCGTCCGAGTCATGGCTTCATATACTGACGTCCAGCCCAATCATGACAAGCCCCTACTAGCACAAAGCACCATGGCCAACACCATCAAGGCTTCCGTCGTGCAAGTCGCCACCGCATCGTACTCACTTTCCGAGACCTTGGACAAGCTCGGAAAATTCACTCGCCTCGCGAAGGAGCGGGATGGTGCACAGCTCGTCGTGTTCCCGGAAGCATTGTTCGTCTATTCCTTGATCGCCATGCATGCACTCATGAACAAACATTCATGCTTTAGTATCGGCGGATACCCGAAGATGTCCACCTTCGGGATGGTCGTCGGGGACCGTCGCCCCGAAGGACGCGACGAGTTCGTCCGTTATGCCAAAGCTGCCATCGAGATCCCCTCGCCAGCGATAGCTACGATCGAGCAGATCAGCAGGGAGACGAACGTCTTTCTCGTCGTCGGCGTGATTGAACGCGACATGGGCACCCTTTACTGCACGGCAGTTTTCGTTGACCCGGAGAAAGGCTACATCGCAAAGCATCGCAAGCTTGTCCCGACTGCGATGGAACGTACGATATGGGGTCAAGGCGATGGGACGACGCTCCCAGTCCTGAACAAGACGTTCGTAAGCCCTACCGGTCAGGGGCCTCCAATCCAGACGAAGCTCTCCGCGACCATTTGTTGGTGAGCACCTGTGTGGACAAAATACGATGCAGCACTGACGGCGTGGCGCATAGGGAGAACTACATGCCCTTACGTATGAATGTTATCTCTGCGTGGAAGTGAAGCTCCGTGCTGATGGCGTAATCATGACCACAGTGCGAACGTGGTATTACTCCCAGGGCACTCAGATCTATTGCGCACCCACGGTTGATGCCAGACCGCTATGGCAGAATACCATGACACACATCGCGTTGGAAGGTCGCTGCTTCGTCCTGTCTGCGTGTCAGTTTTCCCAGGAGAAGGATTATCCTCCAGACCACGCTGTAGCAGACGAAGAAGCGCGGAACCCAGAGAACGTGATGATCGCGGGAGGAAGCGTCATCATCAGCCCCCTGGGGAAGGTGCTGGCAGGGCCTTTACGCGACGGTGAGGGTGTCATATCGGCGGAGCTGGACTTGGACGACATCTTCCGAGGCAAATTCGACTTGGATACAACGGGCCACTATGCGAGGAACGATGGTAATTTCCCCACCGCCTTGTTTTTAGCGTCGGTAGGCTCACTTCCTTCTTGCAGTGTTCCAGCTGAAGCTCGTCGATCCGGCGGTTACATCTGGGAAGCAGTGATGTCGAGCAGCATCGAGACGATTGTATTGTATAACAGAGCAATTGACCCTCTTCCTTATTGGCAATCTCGCAATTGTGTTCAGAGAGCGACTCCACCACTTATAAGCGATGTCCTATCGAGAGACTATCGAGATGTAGATGTTGATTTGCGGGAGGATGGATGTCTGTTCTAGATCTAGTCCTATCGCCGGAAGCGTTATTGTTTTCCGAATTTCTGGGGCAGATCTCAAACGCACTAGCGAAATACCCGGCCCGTCGACTTAGACCAGAAACAAATTATTGAGCTGATCCTTATGTTGAAGTTCACGAGGGAGCCGTAGGACTAGAATAAGTGAATTGCGTTTGGCTGAGCTCTGCAGACGCATGAGGGACAAGATTACATGCACAACGAGCAGATATACTACGTGCTGACCAAGCGTGTATCCATAACGGGACTTGTACCGACAAGACTGCAATCCCAGATTCCAACACCTTACTGAGCTGACGCATAGCTCCCTTGACAATAACATGAACTTCTTGTTTAGGTCTCCGCTAGATGGTATAAACTGACCACTGAAATTTACGCTGAACATACCCAGTCGACGTCGAGGACGTTGAGTGAACCACTCGCCTCGATCTCCGCCCCCGCGTTGTCTACACCTACATTTCAATCTGCCCACGCAGAAAACGATGTTCCCTCTCCACAGCATTCCACATGTCTCGCAGTTGCGTGCTCCGCCAATATGGAACCGTTTATTTCGAAAGCGCTACGAGGATTCGGAGGAGCATTGGGAGATGGTGGTGCCATGCCCGCGAGATTCAGTGAAGTCCACCGTAAATGGCAAGCCGGGTTTCATGGGTCCATCGGAGAGGAATTCTGCTATTCTAGTAAGTGTCGTCAATTCGCAGAACTTCCTCCAGTACTGCGACTCGATCATTGATGCACGCTGCCGGATGTAGAAATGGCGAGAAGAAGTTGCGGCCGCACTGGTGACGACAGACGAACGGCATCAACGGCGATATTGTGAAAGACAGCAAGAATTTCACAGTAGTCGACCGATGGCATTGTCATTCTTCGGGTGGGTGCACCATTCGAGGCTAGGGAGCAGCAAGAGCGCGGGAAGACGGTCAGGGAGCGACTCCTTCTAGGCAGGCACTTGACTGACCGTGACTCTGACCTCGACAGTTCTGCCTCCATAGTATCGCGTCTATGACTAATTTCCCCCCACAAAGGACAACCAGAGCTGGGAACGGGTTAACCTGTAGTAGTTCATACTTAGCTGCGAATTGGTGATTACTGGATTGGGATCGCAAAAGGCTGACTCTAGAGCGGAATTAGCGCCGAGAGACAGCCGAGTTGAGAAGCAGGGCGATGGTGACGGACATATTCGACCACCCTGCTCTCTACCGCACACAACGCCGGCGCGGCTTTCTGGGAATAGCGTCCAGCTGACAGTAAGAGATAGGAGAAACGTTGCGTGCTTCCTTGTTCTGTGCTACACGTTGGAAGCGTGTGCAGGGAGCTGGGACGTCGTATGAAGCGGAGGAAGGGCGCAGCAGAGCGCAGTCGATGAGAATGTCGACCCACAATGCACCCCCCACCATCCGCGGGAGCACGCCTCTGCACTGGGTGAGTGGTTATGCTTTGTGAAGGGCTGGAAGGTCGCCGACGAGCCGTCGGATGCGCAGATCGTCGTGCCCAAGCCAGCGGTGGTCCTCAGCGCCACAAAATCAAGCAGCAGCAAACAAGAACAGCGCTCGCGACCGGGTTCAGTTCTTTCCCCCATTCCATTCCTCGCGACCGTCCAGGTAGCCCAAGGCTCCCCCTCGTCCTCTCCCCGCCCCCAACCGCTCCCCCTCGCGCCCCTCTCTCCCCTCGCCCCTCTGTCCCCAGCCATGTCGGACTACGATTCAACCAACGGCGACGCGTCCATCTCCCTCCCTCCCAGGGACAACGGCTCCTCCGTGTCCCCACAGCCTGTCCCCGAACACCAGCACGGTCTTTCCCCAATCATCCGGAAAAAGCTCATGGGTTTCGTCGGTTTTGCCAACCTCCCCAACCAGGTCCACAGGAAGAGCGTTCGCAAGGGCTTCCAGTTCACCGCCATGGTTGTTGGTACGTAGCAACACGTTGCATGTCCAGCGCATCTTTCTCAATCTATCTTCGCGCAGGCGAGTCTGGTCTCGGCAAGTCGACTCTCATTAACACCCTCTTCAACACCACTCTCTACCCGCCCAAGGTTCCCATCCCCCCCAGCGCAGAGCGTCCCTCTACCGTCGCCATTGAGAGCATTAGTGCCGGTGAGTAACCGCTCTTCTAGCCGACTCTAGCGCGTCTTCTGATAACTGCCGCGTCAGATATTGAGGAGAACGGCGTTCGCCTCCGCCTCACTGTCGTTGACACGCCTGGATTTGGCGACTTCGTCAACAACGATGAATGGTATGCCGAGTTGATCCTGCTGCGCTCTTGCCGGCTCACACGCTCCTGCCCAGCTGGAAGCCAATCGTGGAGAATATTGAGGCCCGCTTCGATTCATACCTCGAGCAGGAGAACCGCGTCAACAGGCAAAAAATTGTTGACAATCGCGTCCACGCCTGCCTCTACTTCATCCAGCCAACAGGTCACTCGTGAGTACCTTCTTGCAAGGTGCATCGTTCTCAGGGCTGACGCTGTCGACCTCACCTAGGCTTAAGCCGATTGATATCGAGTTCATGCGTCAGCTTCACACCCGGGTGAACCTAATTCCGATCATTGCGAAGGCGGATACCCTCACGGACGAGGAGGTCGCCGAATTCAAGGCCAGAGTGAGTTCCATAGCCATCATGCAAGTATGAACGAGGTCTGAAGACCTCTAATTTTCTAGGTACTCTCGGACATCGCCCACCACAAAATCCAGATCTTCGAGGCCCCTACGTACGAGAATGAAGATGAAGAGGCTCTTGCTGAGGCCAAGGAGATTGCCAGCAAGATTCCCTTCGCAGTCGTTGGCTCTGACAGGATCGTGAAGACCCCTGATGGCCGCGAGGTTCGCGGTCGTGCGTACCCGTGGGGTGTTGTCGAGGTCGATAACGAGGACCACTGCGACTTTGTCAAGCTTCGGCAGATGCTTGTTCGGACCTATATGGAGGAGCTTCGCGAGTTCACGAACGACGTGCTGTACGAGAACTGGCGAACAGAGAAGCTCATCAGCATGGGCGTCGTGCAGGACTCCACCGTCTTCAAGGAGGTCAAGTGAGTGATAGTCCGCATGAGAACATTGAGACACGGCTTGACAACCCCCCCTAGCCCCGCTATCCGCATCCAGGAGGAGCGCATCATGCACGAGGCCAAGCTCGCGAAGATGGAGACTGAGATGAAGTTGGTCTTCCAGCAGAAGGTGCAGGAGAAGGAGGCCAAGCTCAAGCAGTCAGAGGAGGAGCTCTACGCCCGTCATCGCGAGATGAAGGAGGCGCTGGAGAAGCAGCGCCTCGACCTCGAGGACAAGAAGCGACGGATCGAGAGTGGTCGCCCCCTGACACCGGAGAAGTCAAGCGTACGTCCGAGTTCCCACTGCTTGTCGCCACGGCGCCTTGACAAACCTCCTCTTTGCAGACCGGCCGGAAGAAGAACTTCCTACGTGGTTGAGGGTTCTTTCGGAATGTATCTTGTTGCATTTTGGTTTCGTTTGCTCTGTCTCATTGGTGTTGCCTTACCTAGTCTCCTATATTCCGCCGTTTTGCTGCGCTGCACTACCGTACATCTCCGATTCCTATGATGCGCTTCGATGTTCGTAATCCTCTCTGTCCGTTGTGTCTTTGACACTCGCCCACACTCGTTACTCCTGGATACCACTTTGTCTTGTCGTTTCGTCCGTAGCACGGTCTGTTCGCTCCCTACTCAAAACTTGGACTGTAGCGAGCCACATGAGTTTAGGCTTATGACATACCCCATTCTGCGACCTTGCAGCTGGCGCACGTGGATGTAGACTGATAATCTCGAGATCGCAATGAAAAAGTCGGACTTTATCTGTGTCAACATCGCCAAACATGTGCTGTGGCGGGGGCCGTTCCTCGGTCGCTGCAGACTGCAGTCCGCGACCTTTGCTCTCCACTACCATGGCCGGCAATGCCAACGTCCAGGCTGTCCTCTCTGCCCTCGACATCTTCACCCGCGCTCCAGAGAAGGCCGCCCTAGATCAGGCCAACACCTGGCTGCAGGACTTCCAGCACTCTGTAAATATCCGTTTCGCCTGGTACATCGGAGGACCGCGACGTCTAACGCACCGCTCCCAACCTTTGTCAGTCTGAAGCGTGGACAACATGCAACTTCCTCCTCCTATCGCCAGAAGCTCCCCCTGCCGCCAAGCTATTTGCAGCCCAGACCTTCAGGGCAAAGGTGTGCACCTTGATCGACAGAATACTGTACGCAGAGGTTAAATCACCACCTCACTTAGGTTACCTATGATCTCGCCGAGATGAACAACAATGATCTTCTGCGCCTACGGGACACCCTTTTGACTGCGTTGGAGACGTATCACGCCGGACCGCGCACGATCCTGGTGCAGCTCTGCTTGGCCATTTCTGCGCTCGCACTGCAGCTTCCTGCCTGGGAGGACCCCGTGCAGACCATGATCGACTCATTTGGCAGAAACCCCGCTGCCGTTCCTGCGCTCCTCCAGTTTCTTACCATCCTTCCGGAAGAAGTCGCTTCGAATACAAAGATCCCGATCACGGTATGTGAATTTAGTGCTGCGACAGGCGCATGGACGTTCAACGATCATTGTCGGGATAGGACGATGAGTATAAAGAGAGGTCAGCGAAGTTGTTGACGATGAATGCGCCAAAGGTGACAGAGTTGTTGGCGATGTATTTGCAGGCTCCAGGTGCGGGCGTTCTTCTCACTCATCTGCATTCGGGTCTAAATAGATGTGCGCGACTTGAAGGGGCCACATTTGCCGTTCAGGCGCAAGTATTCAATGCACTGAGTTCCTGGCTCGCAGCCGGCGAGATTCCCGCGTTAACTCTCCTCAACTCACCCTTGCTTGCGTACGCATTCCAAGCTCTCTCTTCAGACGAGCTGTTCGATTCTGCCGTCACTGCGGTCTGTGACCTCATACATGAGACCCAAGAGGTCGAGGACAACATGCCAGTGATCGAGGTGATCGTACCTCATGTCATCGCACTCAGGCCCAAGCTTTTGGAGTTCAAGGACGACCCAGAGAGGATTAGAGGACTCGCTCGTGTCTTCGCTGAGGCGGGAGAGGCGTATCGTAGCCTCCTTCTGCACCATCCAGAAACGTTCTTCCCCATCGTAGAGGCCATTGGAGAATGCTCCGCATATCCTGACCTCGACATCGTGCCGATCACATTCAACTTCTGGATGCGCCTTGCGCAGAGCATCGGAAAGAAGTCCTCCGTGTCTCCGCTCTTCCTCGACGCCTATCGAGCTCTTATGGATGTCATCATTCGCCACCTACACTTCCCCGCCGACATCTCGTCGTTGACTGGCCAAGAGGCTGAGAACTTCCGGTCGTTCCGGCATGTCATGGGCGACACCCTCAAGGACTGTTGTTACGTTCTGGGGACCGACAACTGTCTCGATGCCACCTACGAAATGATCACGAACGGTCTCTCACGTGGAGCCAACATTTCCTGGCAGGAAATCGAGGCGCCGCTCTTCGCGATGCGGTCTATGGGCGCCGAAGTGGACCCGAATGACGACAAGGCGGTACCGAAAATCATGGACCTCATTCCATCGCTTCCTCATCACCCTAGGGTTCGCTATGCCGCGCTGCTCATCATATCTCGCTACACGGAATGGATCAACAAGCACCCAGACTACATCCCCTACCAGCTACAGTACATCTCCGCCGGGTTCGAAGACGGCGACCAAGAGGTGAACGCTGCGGCAGGGCAGGCCCTCAAGTATCTTTGCCAAGATTGCAAACGGGTGCGCAGACCTCCTCCTCCTAGTGCGACTCAGCTGAGTCGTTCTGGTTCGCAGCACCTCGTGGAATTCCTGCCCCAACTACACTCGTTCTTGGCCACCATGGGCTCGAAGCTCGTGCAAGACGACAAGGTGCAGGTATACGAGGCTATTGCCTACGTCATCTCTGCTATGCCAATGGAGCAGGCAGCGCAGTCGTTGCGGACTTTTTCGCTGGACATCCTCGAGAGGGTGCACACCTTGACTGGCAGGACGACGCCGGCAACAAAGGACGAGCTTGTGAGCATCGCCAGTAAGTATATTGCGCATTTTTCGTGATGGTGTAGAGTCATGCTGAATATTCATTCAGATGATCTTGAGAACCTGGAGGTGATGCTGGGAGTCATACAATCATTCGGCGAACAACTGCCTGCGAGTTGCCAGAACACGCACCAGGAGGCATGGGCTGTGTTTGAACCCTTTATTGTGAAGTATGGTTCAGAATACCCCATCTGTGAGCGCACGACGCGGGTGCTCCGTCTGGGGCTGAACTTCTTCGGTTCGGCGGTCTTGCCCATCGTGCCATCAGTCCTGGCCAGAATGTCTGCTTCCTTCGAGAACACTGGCTTCTCGAGTTATTTGTGGATGTCTGGCAAGCTCATCGGTCGGTTTGGTAACGAAGAAGATCCAACGATACGCGCCGCGTTCAAGGAGGTTTACGAGAGGGCGTCAAACAAGTTGGTTGCGATCCTCCAAGAGAAGTCCCCACAAATGATACCAGATAGTCAGTGGATCTACATGTCCCCCTGCGGCGATGTACTCACAGTTCTATGCAGTCTTGGAGGACTATTTGCAGATGCTGTTGCAAATGGTCGAGTTCACTCCAGATGTCTTCTTCCCCTCGCCAGCTTTCGCTGTCGCATTCCGTGTTGCGACAGCGGCGCTCACTCTTGTGCACTCTGATATTGTTTTTGCAGCCCTAGACCTTCTCCGCACGATCCTCACGCACGACTGTCTTGCACCATCTGCACAACCTCCGCCACCGAAGTTCCCAATCTATGCCGCCGCCATCCAGCCCGCCGTCGAGCGAGAAGGCGCTGAATTAACAAGCTACCTATTGTCAGGCCTCGTGGGTGACTTCCCGGAAGAGTCTATTCCGATGGTCGTTACAATCTTCCGCGTCCTGGGTGCAATCTGGCCGACTCAGTTAATGACTTGGCTGCCTCCGATCATGCAGGCACTGCCGCCGGCGTCTGTCCCGGATGCCGTGAAAACTACTTTCGTCACAGACATTGGCAGGTAAGCCACACGACCTCCTTCATTGAATGTTGACCCTGATGTCCCGGTACAGTGCCGTCCAGTCCAACAAATACGACGAGATCAAGTACGCGATCAGGGCCCTCCATCGAGCCTCACGGAAGGCGAGAGAGCGGAGGCGCGCGGGCCCGTTGGATGGATGAGTGTAGGATACGAATCAGCTAGACAAGAAGTGTACACTTACAATTGAGTACGAAGTACAATCTCATGTATATCGCTACCTGCGGGGTCTGATTCAAGACGCTCCGCGTGGGGAAGAGTATTCACGTGTGAGGGGTTGGCGACGGAGCTGGTATTCCTACTCTTCGCAAAGTCGCACGGGAAGGTCTTGAGGTCCTCCCTCTCATATTCCGAGTGCGGGGGGAGAGCGGCGTCGGAACAGCGAGAGGGAGAGTGCGGGGCACCAGCGACCAGCGCACTGGGGTCGAGGCAGTCGCCCACGTGCCGGGGTGCCCGATTGGGAGTGATGCAGCGTTGACGCGGTGACCGCGTTCGGTAAAAAGCCAGCACAACCCTGGCCACTCTCTCCTCCCTGCTCCTGCTTCCAGTTCCCCGTACCTCCAGCTTACCTATGCTTCGTCGTGCTGGCCAGTCCTTCTCCCCCGCAGGTAACCTCCCTGTCCCTGTCCCTCTTTCCCCTCCACCACCCTGACCCCTCCGCTCTCAAAACAGCTGGGCGCCGGGCATTTTCCCAGTCTGCAGCGCGTCGCTCCTACGATGACACTATCCGGAATCTCCTCATTAACAAGGACACCAAGGTGCTGTGCCAGGGCCTCACCGGAAAGACTGTGCGTTCCCCGTCCGTCCTGTCTTGGTGTTCCATCCTTGACCATACCCACCGCCAGGGTACTTTCCACGTAAAAGAGGCGCTGGCGTATGGCACCCGCATGGTCGGTGGTGTCTCCCCCAAAAAGGCTGGGCAGACCCACCTTGGTCTTCCCATCTTTGCTTCCGTCAAAGAGGTATGTGCATCGTTTTCGCAGCATCCGGCGCGTCGTTTTGACACTGGGTGGGATGTAGGCCGTGCGCGAGACCCAGCCTGATGCCACCGTTCTCTACGTTCCCCCACCTTCCGCTGCCGACGCCATCATTGAGGCCATTGAAAACGAGATCGGCCTGATTGTCGCCATCACTGAGGGCATTCCCCAACAAGACGAGGTCCGGGTGAGTACCTCCTTCACCTATTATGGTGGACGGGTTACGAATTCGTTTGCGCTCTAGGTCCACCAAGCCCTCCAGAGCCAGTCCAAGTCCCGCCTAGTCGGCCCCAACTGCCCAGGTATCATCAACCCCGCGGGTTGCAAGATGGGCATTCAGCCCGGTGTTATTCACACCCCCGGTCGCATTGGTTAGTCTGGTCGTTGAGCTGACAAGGTTCTTGATTGACACAGTCCGCAGGTATCGTCTCCCGTTCCGGCACGCTCACGTACGAGGCCGTCGCACAGACGACCGATGTCGGTCTTGGCCAATCGCTCGTCGTTGGCATTGGCGGTGACCCCTTCCCCGGCACCAAGCACATCGACGTCGTGAAGTTGTTCCTGGACGACCCCAACACCGAGGGTACGTGTAGCTGTCCCATTCCCTTGTTACGCGATCTTAACTTGAGCGTGAAGGCATCGTTCTCATCGGTGAGATTGGTGGTGGCATGGAGGAGGAGGCTGCGGAGTACCTCGAGAAGTATAACAAGACGCGCGCGAAGCCCAAACCCGTGGTTGGCTTCATTGCTGGTCGTACCGCTCCCCCGGGCAGGCGTATGGGGCATGCCGGTGCCATCATTTCTGGCGGAAAAGGTACGTCAGATCTGCCCCATGGGTCAGGAGGTCATTCCAATGTTTTTCCATCCCCAGGTGCGGCATCAGACAAAGTCGCCGCGTTGGAGAAGGCGGGTGTCCTCGTCACCGATAGTCCCGCGAAGATCGGTTCTTCCATGCTTAAAGTGAGTACGGAATATGGGTTCCACGTTGATCGGAATGCTGACGGCCGCTTTCTCCACTGTGCAGGCAATGCAGGCCGCTGGGCTCGCGTAAGGTGGCTTAGATGAGTTTAGAGAGGGACTCTGGCCTGTAGCGACGACCTTGGGTCTTGCTTACGTAATGGACTGGGGACACTGTATCTTCTTCACTTGGAGGACTTTGCGCACGATGCCTGCCACCACAGCCCATGTACCATACCACCATGTCTGCCACCTATAATCCATCTCCTTCCTTCCAGGAAGCCGCGCTGTATCTCTCCAATGCATCTTCGCTAAGCTCCACATCAAGCACGGTCAAGCTCGAGGTTCTGAGTCCAACTCCCGAACCCGTTCCGATCGTGAAATCTGACGCCTTTGCTCGTTTGGACTTAGACAGCTTTACGCCATATTCAAGTGCTTGACGTTCTCTCCCAGTCCAAACACACCAAAGCCATCGCTGTTTGACTTTGCAGGCAAGGCCAAATGGGACGCGTGGAACGGCGCGGGACAGATGTACAAGGATCGGCCTGCGGACGCTGAAGCTCGCTATCTGGAGATCGCACGAATTCTGGGGTGGGTGGAGGGCAAGGCAGCCGAGTCAGCACAGCCGCCGAAGGAGGCGGCGGAAGGAGAGGATCAGAAGGGAGGCAAGGACGAGGATGACATCTGGGACAAGGATGAAGACATCCAGGCGCGGAAGCGGAGAGGCGACGGAGGTGCGATGGGCCCGGTCTCGAGCACGATGGCGGCACCGGACGAGGAGAACTCGAGCGTGCTCAGCAACCTCGCTATTGCCGGAGACGTGCCAGGCCTGGTTGCGCACTTGCAGGTGAACCCAGGCGCGGACGTGAACGCTCTGGACGAAAATGTACGACGCACACGACACCTCTCGTGTTTCATATGCGCTGAGCACAGATAATTAGGGGTACACTCCGCTGCACTTGGCAGCCGACCGGGGCAACGTCGACGTGGTGAAGGTGCTGCTAGAGCGTGGGGCGAAAAGGGATATAAGGGTGCGCCAGACGCGTTCTTGGGGCAGACATAGTCATTCACGATTCCTCCCTCTAGGACGAAGACGAATTCACGGCGAGAGAGCTGGCAGCGATCGCAGGTCACACCGAGATTGTAAACATGCTGTCGGACACAGAGAATGCACCGTGATCTGTGATCTATTACCCCTTCTACATCTGAGCCTCTCCGCGCAACGATGTCCCTCTTATCATCGTTTTGTGCCCTCGTATATAGTGTAGTTGGCGAGCGGAATCGCGGCATGTCGGAGGGCGAGAGTGGCCGTGAAATGAGGCGCGTGATGCTGTCCACATGAGAGCACATGTCATGCGGAGGGCTTTGGTGGCGATGTTGCCGTGGGCTTGAATGGCAGAACGCCGCCCTGCTTTCGTAATGAGTGCGACGGTATTATGTGGCAAGTGAATGGAGGTGCGCACCATCTCAAGCAGCTTCGTCACAGTTTTGGTGGGGGTAGCACCAACGCCCAGCCAATACTGTATCCTCTGCACGCTCCACTCGATAGTCTTGGTGGACTCTCCGGGTTTGAGGCGAGGATTGTAGACACCGAGGAGCTCGATGGGCTTCGCGTTCCGCCGGTGGCGCTGGTTGACAGCGACGAGGTGGAATATGCGATTGTTGCGGACGCCATGGACGGCCATTCGGAGCCGTACAGCCATCGTGGACCAACGAAGAAGAAAAGAGGAAGAGGCGGGGTCAGGGTCAAGAGCGTCGAGTCTGGACTTGACCTTTGAAGCAAGGCTCGCGACAGGAAAAGGCGCGCTCCGCAGCTGGCACGCGCCGGCGCACGGCGGGCCACCTCGGGCCGGGGGCGCCGCGAAGCACCCGTCCTCCTCTGCAAATATACTTGCATTATTCGCAAATTCATCCCAGTCGCTTCTGCTAGCCTGCGTACGGGCTGAGAAAAATAATTCGAGGAGAGCTCTGGCATTCAAGGCCCAATTGACTGCCTAGGCGTAGCACTGCCGTCCCATGCGCCCCATCAGTATTGACATTCGCTGTTAAGCGTCCATTAACCTCCCCTCATCGACTGAAGAAGTTGTCACGATTTAAATAGTCTTTGCTTACCCTACATCTTCTTCTTTTGAACAAATTATATAGCCGTCTGGTTTGTCGAGCAATGCCTGGCTCCTCCATGGCGTACTGACGGCAAGACGGGGTCGCAACCTCGTGGGCGACATCGGGTTCGACGGCCACGACCATTATTTCACGGCCGAAGCTCGCATATTTCCTGAAAGGCAGACATGATTAACATACACACCTGCAGAGTTCTCTGTATATCTCACATGTATAGGTAGCATTGATATAGTGGCGGTGGAATGTCAGAACGATGATAACAAGATGAGGGCCCCGAGTTCACCAGAAGACACAGCGGGGCTCAAACAGGAAACAGCAGGCGACGAGCTAGCCCTCGCCCGAGGGATTGTGAGCGATGAAAAATGCCTTCGGCTGTCTCACAATGTCAAGCCCTCACTGGGCATAGAGACGTCACGTCAGTATCCTTCGCATCCATCTATCACCATGTCCTGGCAGGAAGTCGACTGATACCAGCCCCGCCCATCCCAGCAACCTTTCCATACATCCCACTTCGCCACCCCCATCCCCATATTTAAATTTCTTGCAATTCTTGCGCAACCCTTTATTAGCGGTTCTCTCTCACCCATCTATTCTTCTCCCCGTCTCTGACCGTCATCCCTCCATCATGTTCGACCCCGGACCAGACCACGCTCGTCTGCCAGACGTCAGGGGGTGAGGGCGACGATGGACGATTGCGTGGCGGGGCTCAAGAAGCTGAGCAGTCCGTGCCGCAAGTACAACAATCCCGGCTCGTACTGCACAAGAACGGTCACCGTCGGGACGTGCAAGATCGACGTGCGGAGGTACCCTGGCGCGCAGCTTGACAGAGGCATTGAACGATTGCTCGTCTGGAAGCAAGGTCGGCGGGTACCTCGAACCTACGAGCTGCAACGATGACGTCGCATACAAGGTCCAACCTTTAAACTCCAGTTCTCCCACGAGTGAGCAGAAACGTGTCGCCTTCTGCATTGCTGCTGGTTGACGTATAGGTCCAGTAGTGTTATGCGCAAGTAACCTCCTCATCCCGTCTCTTGATATGACTTGGTAACGACGACACTCCTTGTAATGCCATGATCCCTATCATATGCTGATCAGTTTTGATAAGCATCCACGTCACATTAGCGAGTATCCTTTGACTGGCGTGAGGGTAGACGTGAGTTTGTGATCTTCGTACTTGTTTTGAGGTCAAGATAATATCATAGGCTCTGACAAAATACAGTGAATAATCGATCGAGTATGCGCTGCGACGTAGTCCTTGAAACATTTTTGACACTAGGTGCTAAGCATCTTCAGGCCCCGAGCTGCCAGGTATCAACTACAAAGGATAAAAACATCAATAAAATTTATCTTAAGAACTGAAGAGCCTACCATGCAGATATTGTTCCCATTCAACAGTGTCTGGTTCAGCGTTGTCTTCTTCCTTCCTTGAGGAGTCGTCTCGCTTCGAGGACATCAGCACGGGCAACCACCAGCAGTGTTGCGCTCACTACTCCGTGACGTCCTCCAAGACCATATCTAGAAGTAACATATCGTTGAGAATCCCTTGACAGGTACAAAGAGATGCCACAACTCACTGACGAAATCGTCGAAGCCCAGCAGGGTACCCGTGAACTCTCTGTCGTTTTTCATGATGACCCATATACGAGAACCAATGCATCTATCGATTAATTCTGCCCACAATATAAACATCGGTCACGAAGAGGCATTCTTGATTCGGAACCTACCTAGGGGAAGAATCTGGGACGCCATGTTGTGCTGGTTGAGGTGAACCACTCGTCGCCTTCCTAATCCGTCCACGAACGCCTGTTGGGTTGGGTCTACTACGGAAGCACGGTCCGTGCAACAGGGTCACGAGCTTCGTCCGAGACCTGTCCAGGACCAATAAGAGCTTCAAACCCCGCGGAGCTACAGCACATTCTCATTTGGCACGGTCTACTACTCGGATGTATACACAACTACTACCTCGTCGGGGCGTTGAAGGACATGATACATACTTTAGTCTCGTCGCGCAGGGGCAATACACATGTAAGGGTTCATAACGTTCGTGGGGGTGGCAATGGGGCAATAGACAATATGGGACAAGGGCGCACGAGGACACGGAAAAATCAGTCAAACCAACCGAGAAGGACTGCCATGCACTCAGAACTAAAGGGACGCGTCGTGATTGATATTCTGTGCAGTGCTGCCAGACTACACGATGGGAATGGATGGGATGGTGGGATAAAGGAAGGCGATCATGGCATGGATCATCACAGGAGGCGCAGAACTAACTGCGCATCTTTCACTGCCCGAAGCTGAAACCACCGGGAGGCGGGGCAGCGCCATCTGCGTTGAACTACAGGATAATAGAGAACACGTGAGAAAAGCTAGAAAGACGTGAAAATGAAACAACTTGCCTGGAAAGAAGTCCCGTCGACGGCAGGCTCTGCCTCCTCATCATCAGGGAAGTACTTGTCCATGATGTTGAAAGCCTTCTTGTAGATCTCGAGATTGTCGTGCTGCTGCAGGTTGTGAATAGTGACCATGCCACCGGCTTCCTCGACGAACATCGCGTATTGGTTAACGCCACCCGGACCCTGCGCCTGCTTGTCCATCTCGCCGACCTTAAGGACGTTGTCGAGACCGTCGAGCGCAACCTGGATGATCTTGTTGTCCATCATCTGGAGGAGGTCGCAAAGAGGCTTGATGCAGCCCTGCGAGACGAGGTAGCGGATTTGCGAGGGCTCCTGGAGACCGCCCGAAGTGGCGTTCGAGATTGCCCAGCAAGCCTCCTTCTTCGTCTTGAAATCAGCATTCTGAAGGATGTTAATGAGGGGAGGGACGATGTTCGCCTCGATGACAGCCTGTATTTGCTGTGGCGAGCCCGCGGTGATGTTCGAGATTGTCCAACAGGCCTCCTTGCGGATGCCGTCCTTAGGCGAAGAGAGGAGAGATAGCAAGGCGGGAAGAGCGCCAGAAGTGATCACGACCTGAGTTTGAAGGTCGTCCCCGGTGACGATGTTACCGACGGAACGGAGAGCAGGTGTCTGGACAGATGTCGAAGGGTGCATGAGAAGGTCGACGAGACGCCTACAAACGCCAGACTCGATAACAGCTTGAATCTTATCATTTGAGCCGTCCGAGAGGTAAGAGATTGCCCAGCAAGCATCGATGAGAATCTCATCGTCAAGCGAGTAGATCAGTTTCGTCAACACGGGGAGTGCAGGCGAAATCTAAAGGGGGAAGTTTCAGCACTCTGGACCAGACGACGAGCAGGTTCTAGGAGCGCACCAGATCCCAATCGGGCTGAGGCGATTTGCCTCGGCAGAAGTTACTTAACGTCCAAGTGGCGTTCCGAAGCATGCTCAGCTTGTTGTTCTCGCTTAGGAGGTTCAACAGAGGTCGGAGAGCTCCTTGTTGGAGGACGTAGTCGCGGCACGTCGGGCTGTCTCCAGCGATGTTACCCAACGCCCAGACGGCTTGCTCGCGGACATCGGGGACGGGGGAAGACAGAAGTTTGATGAACTCAGGGACAGCCTGGGCTTTGATGACCACTTGGGTATGCTCGGCGGTGCCGGAGGCGATGTTGGTCAAGGCCCAAGCGGCCTCGAACTGGAGAACCACCACAGTTAGGGGGGGGGGGCAGCAGGAAACTGACTCCTCGGAAACCACATACCTGAAGCATGGCATTGTCGCCACGGAGGAACTCGACGAAGCGCGGCACGACGCCACACTCAATAACGCGTTCGATCGGAGGATTCTTTTCTTTTGAAAGCAGTTTACGGAACTTGGTGGTTGCGTCGAGCTGGCGATCGGCATCATCGGAGAACACGCCGGTGATCATCTCATCCGCGAGCTATCATACCAGTCTGGATGAACGGTAGGATGACCTCGGGGCGATAAAACATACCGGAGACTCCCAGGTGCCCACACCGCCCTCATCCTCGGAGTCGGGGCCCGTACTGGGGAGGAAGTTACGCCTCTTCGAGATGTTCTCCTCTCTCTTTTGTCGCCTAATCTCGACCTGCTGCTCCTCGCGACGACGCCGGAGCTCATCCTGCTTGAGGCCACCCTTGCTCTTGTATTCTGACGTTCATGTATGAGCAAGATCGCGCGTGGATTGTAGATGGAAATGCGTCGGCGAGAAGGGAATGGCATACCGTTTCTGCGCTGAGCGGCACGGGACTCCATGATGGTGGATGTAGGAGGGAAAGATGTGCTGTGGTGGAGAGAAGACCTCGACGCGCAAAAGCCATCCAAATCAAGCCCGCACAAAGAACGTGACTGCCCGTGCCGTCACAGTCACGCGTTGCACCCTTGCTCCGTTTTCCTGGCCCAGTGCGATTCCGTTGTGGCCGTGATCACCCGTAGCCTGTCTGTCATTTCCACAACCGAGACGATATCCTACAATGACCCGCCCCGCTCTCTGACTCCCGAGCCAGAGTCACAGACAAACTCTGACGGGGAAGTACCATCAACCCTCTACCCAAGCACGCGCGTTGGACGCCCATCCAAAAAAGCAGCGATGTTCTCCACTGTTTGCCCCCAAAACGCCTATGCACGACCACCAGAGTCAACAAATTGGCAATGCCTATTTTTAAAGGGTAAACGCACCTCATAGTTCGAGTCGCTCACATAGCCCGTGTGCGGGCTGAGCGTGACATTCATCAGTTTCCTCAATGGGTGGTTCAGTGGCAGCGGCTCCTGGTCGAAGACATCCAACCCCGCTCCAGCAATCTTCTTCTCCTGCAGCACCTGAATCAACGCCAACTCGTCGACGAGAGGGCCCCGAGATGTGTTGATGAAGAATGCTGTGGGTTTCATAAGAGCGAGATCGGCCGCGGTGATCAGCCCCTGTGAACGCTCTGACAGGACCATATGGAGCGACACTATATCGCTGCATCTGAAAAGCTCCTCCTTCGTCGCAATGTATGTCACGCCCGCCTCCTTTGCCCTTCCCGGGGTAAGGTTCGGCGACCAGCCGACAACCTCCATTCCGAAAGCTTTCGCGATCTATACATATAAAGGCCTGTGAGTAACAAGAACGAGAGAAGGTTAGCATTAGCAATCACCTTCGCAGTTTGGGAACCCAGTTTGCCCACTCCTACCAGACCAAGCGTCCTCCCATTAAGACCCATCGGAATTGTGGCCTGCCAAGGGACGGCGCTGCCTTTGACTCTCGCATCCTCGATGACGACGTGCCGCGCGGTAGCAAGGATGAGCGCCCAGATGTGCTCGAGGGTTGACTTGCCCTTGCCCCCAGTTCCGGACACAATAATGCCCTTGGTTTTCGCATACGCAACGTCGATGCCTGCGTTTTGTTGCCCGGTGGTGGCGATGAATCGTAGGTTGGGCAAACGGTCGAGAAGGGATGCTCTGAACTTTGTACGCTCCCTCATTGCGCAAACGATGGCGTAAGACTGGAGTCGCTCCGCGAGGACGTCTTCATCAGCGGTTGTATCGGGGAAGGTGTCAATCGAGAGGCGGTTTTGGATACTAGACCAATCACCAAACTTGAAGGCAACATTCTGGTAATCGTCGAGGATGGCGACGCGGACGCGTCCTGTAGACATGGCTCAAGGTGTAGACGTAGAATGTGGTTGACGGCAAGAGGTTTGGATGATGAATACTTGAGGGATGCCCATGGGAATGATTGATGAGCATTCCGCCATCTGCTCTATTCTAGATTCAGGCCAAATCCAACAATCTTCTGATGAGCTAGGGTCCATACCGCGACATCTAAACCTTCCGAAGACGCATTTTAATCGGGAGTCTCCCCTCTGCAAGTACCACACGGCGCTCTATATCCGTACGGATATTGTTGGCGGGAGGCGCAAGGGGAATTGTATAAGTCCGGGGTAAGAATACATGACACAGCCTCTACGTATCATTATCGAACGGGTACTGCACCAAGACTCAATCAGAATTAAGAGACCATACAGAACAATGTAAACTTACCTCAAACGATTCTGGGGGATCAACCTCGGGCGCACTCTCGTCCAGAGCGATATGCCGACCTGCCGTCGTTGGTGCCGGATTTTGTGCGGCTGCTGATGCTGGTGGTGGTGCGATGGGTGCGGTCTCGAACTCGACGTAGTCAGGCTCATCGTCCGGGCGCGTGTCGGCTAAAATTAATATGCCGCCACCACCGGCGTATCGCTCAGCTGCGAGCGCGACGGACGAGGGCGTCTTTGCCGTCTTTGCGCTCTGTGGAAGGCGAGTAGAGACCACGCGGACAGGTTGATATCTGCTCTCCGAAGAGAAAACGATGTACGCAAGCTGTGCGGGAACAACCCTCGACAGGTTTGAGAGCTTCTCGGATGATGGCTCACCCTTACGACCCTTAGGTGAGCCTTCAGCCAACGAGATCGGAGAGACGTCGCCATGTCGCGAGGTTGGCGGTTCCGTCCCCTTCATCTCGACGTCGTTATCTTTCTTCTCATCCTATAAAAAGCATAAGCCACATTCAAATTCCGCCGATTACGACTCCTTACGGAAACGAGTTCGCCAGCCTCGGCAGCCTTCCTCTTCTCGCGTGCCTTCGCCTTGGCGGTCGTCGATAGCACGGCAGTAGCCACTTTGGCCACAGCCTCCTTCTTTGGCGGCTTCGTCGCGGCAGGGTATGCGAAGAGGCTGGGTTTAGCGTTGGAGACAAACTCGAGTTTGGGTGCCTACAATGCATGATTAGGTCCCGTACCATCGTATGATACACACAACAAACCTTGAGGTTCTCATCCAGGCCGATGACACCCGTGGGCTCGAATGCGAGACACGCGCAGTGGGCAAGGGGGTACCAATACCAAAACTGGCAGAACAGCACCATACCGACAATGGCTGCCGTGTTTCGACTGCCAGCACGGCTCTGCAAGCTAATGGTGACGTTGCGACCACCAGCGTCGATGAGACCCTGACCAAGTGCCGCACCGAAACGGGCCATAGGATCATCGTGCTTGTCAGATACGATCTTCGCGTAAAGGGCACGGGTAGAGGCCAGCGATGGTGAGGACGCCTCGGACTGTTCGACAAGGATCATCCCGAGCGAAATAAGAGCACCTTGACGGACGAAATCGACGCTGTCGCGGGTCATGGGCTCGAGGATGTCGACAGCATCTTGGAGGCCCGTCCCTGCGCAAGCGATACCAAGGGCCAATGTTGCACCACAGCGGACGTGAGGGTTGTAGCTCTCCGACAAGAGCTGGACGATCCTTGGGACTTGCGCAGGGTTCTTGAAAAGCAGGAAAGCTAGACTGGTGACGGCAGCGCGACGTACGTCGTCCGAGGTGTCAGAGACCGCAACGTGTAGCAACTGGCGGATGGCACTATTGTTTGAGGTGCCCGCATACGCAAGAGCAAGCGTATAGACACCACCATAACGCAGGATGGGATCCTTCTCGGCCATGAGCAGCTTCACCATGTCATCCGCCTCCTCCTGACGCCCGTAGAAGGTGAGAGCAAGACCAATCGCAAGGCCGCGAATGATCTTCTCGTGCTGCGTCTCCCTCGCGTACGTCAACATCTCGTCCGCGCTCGTTTTGTCCGCGGTACCGAGCATGATGAGACCCATGGCGTAACCCGCGGCTTCACCAGCTACTGCAGAATCGGTGAAAAGCGTTGTCTTCAGGTCGTCATACGCCTCCATGCTCTTGCCTCCCATACCCGCCACGCCGAGACCAAGAGCGGCACCGTGCTGGACGACCTCGCTGATCGAGTTCTTGAGCAGATTCCGGAGGTAGTTCTCGACTTCCTGGCCACTGCCGCAGCCGGCATTGACCAGACCAAGCGCATACAAGGCGCCACCCTCAGAATACGCTGCGCTTCCTGTACTGCTCTCCGCACCCTGAGCAGGAAGGTAAGGGCCAAGAATGTTCATGCTCTCCTGGAAGTGGCCTTTGTGGATGACACCAATCGCGGCCGCGGCGGAGAACTTGGACCAATTATTTGCGAGGCCAAGCCACTCTAAGTTCTCGCGGAGGAATACATCGGAAGTTGTCCCTGCGTGCATGAACGCGTTCTGGAGGGTGAGGGCGGTATGGTAGATAGACGAACGGGGCTCCAACGCATCCTTGGTGTTCTTGAGGATGAGCATATCGACCTTGTTGTTCCGTTTGAGGAACTCGAGGTACAGCTTAATGGATTCTTGGCCCAGAAGAATCTTCTTGAGCCGATCGTAAACCGGCTTTGTGTCCTGAATCTGGGTTAGCGTATACCCAGCGCATATTGGCTGAACTCTCGTACCTCGTCTCCTTCTGGAAGATCTGTCCTGACTGCCACAAGGAAATCCTGCCCACCACCCTCAACAAGGTCAAACGCGAACTGGTAGGCCAAGAGCTTCTGCTTTGGCACGAGCGAGGTCAAGAAGCTGATGGTCATCTCCGGAGAGTTGAGCGTCACCAGAATACGCGTCAGAGCATAGACGTGCGCCGACTTGGCGTCACCAGTAGGCGCAGGGAAGAGCGGGAACAAGAATTTGAGGACCTGGTCGCGGTACGCAAGCGGGAACGCGGTGTCGAGTACGGCTTCCATGGCATATGAAAGCAGAGTGGTGTCGCGGGTCCGCTCGTATATGGATTTGATAATGTCGAGACGTCTGGATTCTAATGCGATACCAATTGCCTATAAAACAAGTCAGAGAGCCGCACGATCGTTCCAAGCATCATAGCACATACCTGTCTATACTCGCCATCCGCTATGCAGCGCCGGAATATGCCCTCGATGATGCTCTGAAGCCTGGGGTCAATCTTCCCGTCCCCTTGTTCTGCAGCCCGACTGGAAATGTAGCGGTCGATCGCCTTGGCTGTTAGGTGCATCATAAGTTCATGAGCGCAAGAGGTAGGGAACACGCGAGTCACTCACAGACGATTGTTTCAACATATTCTTTAGATCCTGGCCCGCGCGGGTCGTTCTCAAAAGCGCTCCCGGCACCGAGTGCGAAGGACAGCGCCTCGTCGTATTCGCCGAGGTAGTAGTAGACTTTGCTCGCCAAAAGAGCAGCGGAGTCGTGGGCTCCTTGCGAGAGGTCATCGCCCTCGTACAAAGACTCGCTGTGGCAGGAAACGACGCGTTAGTTTGTGTAAAGTAAGGTGGCATAACGACATACATAAGGGCAATGTGTTCCGAGATCTCAGCCCAGAACTGAGGAACGAGCTGGTTGAGGGCCTTGAGCGAGTACTGTTTGAGCTGAGGCTCGGGGTCCGATAGTAGGGCGAGCACGCCCGCAGCCGAGGATTGGGAGGGGGCACCCATGGTGTAGCGGACAGAAGGAGCAGAGTGCGTACCAGCCCAGCTGTGGTACGCGTCTCGTTTGGGACGCAGGACGCGTCAGCGACGCCCGCAGAGCGCCCAAGCTGGTGCAAGCGCTCGACAGACGCTCGTGCCCCGAAGCGGAGACTGATGTGGCTTATGTAAGAGACGCGCCTCGTCTGTTCCCGAGCCTGCCTCGCCCGACATCGTGCCCCAACTTGCGCTCGGTCGTTGCTTTTCCGCTTTCTTCCTATCCACCACCACTCAGTCTTTCCCTATCCTCACCATGTCCTTCGTCATCCGCCGCGCTGCACAGCGTGCAGTCCCCCGTGCCCGCGGCTTCGCTGCTGCCGCTGGAAAAGGCTCCTACCGTGAGCAGCAGCAGGCCATGGTCGCCCACGCCGCTGGTGTGTCTCTTTCGTTCCGAAATGTTACGAATACCCTGTAACACCTCTGCTCCTGCTTGTAGAGACGACCGAGCTCTGGCGCAAGATCAGGTGAGTTCAACGCCAATTTCCGCCTCACCTGGGATAACCGCTAACAACGGTTGGTAGCTACTTCGTCTGTCTGCCTGCTAGTGAGTAGCGCCTCGTGTCCCATCTCCGCATTTATTTGACCTGGCTGTAGTCGCCGCCTGTGTTCTCTGGGTCCGTCAAGTGGAGTCGGAGCACTTGGCGCACCAGCACCACATCATGGAGGAGAACGGCGGCAAGCTCCCAGAGCCCCCTGCTTACGAGTATCTCAACAGGCGTCGTATGTATTCCTCAGTGTATCGTCGCTACACTGAGCTGACCCTGAATTCAACTCAGCCGGTGGTCCCTTCCCCTGGGGAAACAACACGCTCTTCTTCAACCCCAAGGTGTGTTCCATCCGTTTCCAAGTGCCATTAGTCCTCACTCGTTTGTAGGTGAACAAAGATATGGAGGCTGCTTCCGAGTAGAGTACCTAAGTATCTCTAGTCTGCTTCCCAATAAATTTCCAACCGCCAGTCACAACGAACGTTATGAGGGTATACCTTGGACTAGACGAATAGAACAAGAGCTGTCTGTTGCAGTACGAATGGCCGCCAGTCCCACCGCCATATCACGCTACATCGAACATTCTCTAACAAAGGACTGCTTTTATTTCATATCCCTCGGTCAGTTATTACGCAGTACTATGAATGTGATGGATAGCGTATCTTGATAAATAGCAATGTCCAGCAAAAGTATTTGATAGGGAACGTCTGTGCAAGAGAGCAAAGCAGGCTGCGAAGACACGAAAACGAAGTGGTATCATCGGAGCATGCAGAGAGCAACGATGGCTCGATCTACACACGGCGGGTCATCAAGCCGCAATCAAAGAGCGACCCAGGCCCCCATGAAGACGGTAGAGAGAGCAACGAGCAAGCTAGTCAGAAGGGGGGTGGAAATGGAGAGGGCATGCATGCCGAGGGCAGCGTTGCCCGTGCCAGTCGCGGAGCTAGCAGCTGCGGTGGCAACAGTGTAGACGGAGCCAGCAAAGCTAGTCGCGACACCGAGCCCGCTCTCTGCGAGAGTGATGGCATGGCCGCCCGCTGAGGTGATGACTGTCTCGGCTTTGCCACCGACAGCTGTGCACGGAGAATCGGTAAGACGGTGACACCTGCGGTTGGGCAAGTGGAGAAGACTCACAGGTCACATAGGTGGCGACACCGCCAGCGAGAGATGTTGCGTCGGTGAAGACTGAACCCGCTGCAAGAACGCTTAATGAGAAACGCGAGAAGGCCATATGGATTCAAAGACAGCTCACCCAATGAAGTTCCTTGATTGAAGATGGAGCCAGCGTCGGAGGTGATGCCGCTGATCACGTTGCTAACTATTGATCTGGTCACAACCTGGACTGGTCATTGACAACCCGAAGAACTGAGCTCACAGTCACGCTTCTCTTCAAGAGCGGCGGCGTTGGCAAAACCAACGAAGGCAACGATGAGGCTGAGAGCAAGAACAAACTTTGCGAACATGGCGCAGGGCGCAAGGGAAGAAAACTGAAATGGGTCGAATGTGAATGACGAAAGGATGCGGGGGTGTTGCGAGGTGCATGGTGACGGTCGCGAGACTTTATGTATGGCTGAGATGCGCAGCGGTCGGCATCGCCTCGCGGAATGGCATGCACCGCTTAACCTCGAAATGTGTTCCAACACTGCTGCGATGCTCCACTTGGGCCACTTGTGCAGACGGGCCGCAGCGGTGATGGCGATCCACGATCAAGACACGGCAATCCGCGGGCGGGTGAGCGTGAGCTGTGGCAGCGCCGCGGCTCCCGCTCCTCTCCCAGTACTCCAGGCACCCAGATCGTCCTCGCAAACAGCTTCACTGCAGCGCAGCACCCACGTTTACAATGCCTCGCGCAATCATCTCGCCCTCCGTCCTTGCCTCCGACTTCGGTCAGCTCACTGCCGAGTGCAAACGCATGATTCGCGGCGGCGCAGAATGGCTCCATATGGGTACGCGTTCACCGTCCACAATCCTATTTCTTTGCATACATCCATGTCTCGACACACGGGTCCTTATACGTTCATGTATAATTCCAGACGTTATGGATGGGTAAATCCCATCCCAATGCAACACCATCTCCGACGACTGAGCTGATCTCACCGATCCCAGCCACTTCGTACCCAACATCACCATGGGTATGTCCGTAGTGAAGCACCCATGCTTCCATATCTCCGCCGTATGTACAGCGCTGATCGCAAATGCGCACATGGTTTGCGATCGCAGGTGCCCCAATACTTTCTTGTGTCTCCAAGGGCGTTCCGGGCATTTTCATGGACTGCCATATGATGGTCGCACAGCCAGAGAAGGTATGTAGCTTCCGAAACTCCATCCTCGGACGGCATCTAAACGCACTAAATTGCGCGTAACGCGTCCTAGTGGGTCGACGATATCGCAGATGCGGGCGGGTCCCTCTACTGCTTCCACCTAGAGGCGACGTGTAAGGAAGCCACCCGGAACCTATTTATCCGAAACTCCACACCCCACGCTAACCGTGCCCGTTCTAATGCAGCCGATCCCCTTCCTCTCATCGACCACATCCACGAGCGCAAGATGAAGGCGGGCGTGGCCATCTCTCCCGACACGCCGTCCACCGCGGTGACGGATGAGATCGCAGAGGCAGCAGACATGCTCCTCGTCATGACCGTCTACCCTGGCCGCGGGGGCCAGAAGTTCCTTGACCGTTGCGTTCCTAAGGTTGCAGAGCTCCGTGCCCGTTTCCCTGACAAGGACATCGAAGTCGATGGCGGAGTGGGTCCCAAGACCATCGACGTCTGTGCGGATGCAGGTGCGATTCGTTCACAGGTGATGTACATGACTTTCCAAGGATGTTATTGACACACCACACCGTTACGTCCAGGGAGCAATGTTATCGTTGCAGGCACTGCCATCTTCAACGCCGAGGAACCTGAGAAGGTTATCGCCATCCTCAAGTCGACGGTCGAGAAAGCGCAGGCCAGGATCGCCGCGAAGGTCGCCTGATCATTTGGATTCGTCCTGAATCTCCACTGTAGCAGCAGAATTGGATACCATGTAGAATTAGATACGATGTGTAGCCGACCGTTATAAAACAGACCAGTCAAGATGCGTAGTGGTACAATATCGATATTCCTCATCACGTCCAAATAATAGTAGGCAAGACATGTAGGACATAACAACGGACCGGAACGGCTTGCACCCTCATCGGTCTCACCACTGAATCCACTCGCCGTACATGTTCGGCCTCTCGCCGCGAACGTACGCCTCGAATGTGCGTTTGAGCACGGTTGCCCAGTCTAAGTCACGCTTGTCATGCTTGAAGAGACCCTCCGCATAACTCGCGCTCTTGTTCGCGATCGCGGCCTTGCCCATACGTTCCGCATCAGCAAACCTGGGTCCCAAGTCGGGCCAGAATCGTGCTCTATCAAACGGTTTCCACCTACACGATCACAGACCGTCAAATTGCACAACGGACCGACAAGATGAGAGAACGTACCATTCATTGTGGTAGTGATACAAGAAGGCGCCGCGGAAAAAGCCATCGAATCCAATCACTGACGGGGTAGCACTCTCCGGAGGTGTGTTGAAGAATTGGTCAAAGCTACAATACCGTGATTCAGTCGCGTTCCATCCGCCACAGGAAATGGAATAACGTACTCGGTGAAAAATGGTTGTGCCGGGCGATCGCGCTGGAAATAAATCGTCTTCCATGGATACGGCTTCTTGTTATCGGTATTCAGCCACGCTGGATCGAACAGCGCGTCCGGTACGCGATACAGCAACTTCTCCAGATGTGCCTCCCTCAGATATCGGGATACCGTTGTGGGGTGGAAATCCATGTTGTTGAACAACGCGGTCCTCAGTAGGAACGTTCCCAGCGCCGAGCCCTTGCGCAGTCGGAGGACAGCTGTATTGTACCGGTCCTCATGGGACCACCGGTACGAGAACGACCCACTCCAACCCCAGAGCTCCTCCCAATCGCGGAGGAAGAGCATGTCGACATCGAGGTACACGCCACCATAACGGTGGCAAAGCACGAAACGTACCAGGTCCGACAGGATCACAGGCATCTTGTTGTATGTCTGGAACGTCTCCTTCGTCTTTCCATCGAGCGACACATCCGACCCGACCTTCTTTCCTTGGGGCTCTTTAGGTGGTGCCCCGCCGCTGAACAGGAACCTGCTCCCGTACTGACGCCAATCGTCTCTCAGCTCCGCTGTGCTGTCCAGCTGCTCCGTCGTGTTCCATAGCTTGAACTGGATGAGGTCGCGGAAGCGGGGATGGAGGAACGGCGCCGACCACGCGTTCTGCCGAAGCTCCTGGAGCATGTCCTCACGAGCGTGCGGGTCAGGCATGGCGTCCATGGGCCCACGGCTGATCCACAACCACAGCTGCGGGCGGCAGAAGGAGAACTCGGAGGCCGGGTTGTCAAAGTTGAGGCCGGTGTTTTGGGTGAAGAGGAACGCCAACATCGCCATGTACGGCTTGTCGGTGAAGGGCCCCGCCCAAAACATATGGAATATCCGTGGGTCGTCTTCGGTACACGGTGAACCTTCATGGGGTGGGTTGTATTGCGAATATGGTGGTAGCGGGAGGTCGCGTCCCCAGTTGTCCACCGCGCGAATTTTGATGTTAGTAGTATTCGAGCCTGGCGCAGTCTCATGGCTCCGTGCCGAGATATGGCCTCCTTCGTCGTCAATAGCATAAATATATCGTAAGTCTTCGGTCCCTTCTCGTCGTATACGGCCGGCGTCGTCTAGTCCTGCACCTAACCGTAAGAACTCGTGACAATCACGAACGTACTAATCGGACGGCAATTAAAGCAAAGTTCGGACAAGTATGACGGGTTTGGACGAACGTACTTTGCCCGCGTTGAAATCACACTGCTCAAAAATCCTGTCTAGGTCCGCGACGCTGCCGGGTATCGGTCGCGGAGGGTGTCCGTAGTCTGGCGGTCTACTTCGCACGTCGGCGTATTTGCGTTCCGCTCCGGTTCCCGTAGTGAACTGCACGACCTCTTCGTTTTGGGGGGCCGGTCGCCTGGGGTTCGCGGTCACCGGCAGCGCAGGGTTATTGGGCGGGTTTGTGAAGCCCATTTCAACCGGTACTGCCGTAATACAGCAAACGTTAGGACATCGACAAGTACAATCACGAGCCCAGATGAGAGGAGAAAGAGGATGGATGGGCGGAGTGACGGACTCACTCGGACGCGTGCTAGGATAATGTCCGGACTGCACCTCCCAGTCCCAAATCTTTCGCAAGTCGTCCCTCCCGAACACTACGGCCTTGGAGCCTCTCCATGGCCCTGGCCACGCTTTGTGAGTCGAAAGGAACCGCTGGTGCAGCGCGTACGTCGAGAGCAGGAATGCCAAGCAGCAGAAACAGAGCAGCGCTGGTCCTCTTCGTCTGCCGAACTTGGCCAGACTCATCTTGTACGCCTTCGCGGGCAGAGTTGTGAGCAGAGCCAGTCGTCTAATGGGTCTTCGGGGGTAGTAGGAATCTTCGCTGAAAGGCTCTGGACTGGCGGGGGCGTAGCGGCTGTCTCGAGGACGGATTGTCGTGGCGGTCATGAAGATGGGGTGGCGAGACGCAGATGGCCGGGGCCGTGCTGTGCTTCCGGCGGCATTAGTAGGCCGATGATATGAAAGACGACCAAGCGGTTGCGACATGGGAGCACGAGCCAACTGCATAGTCTGACGCGCGCTGATCCCATCCCCGCGTCAGGCCTGCGCCGCCTGTGCCGTCAGTGGCGCAACCCCGCACCGAGCGCCTACTGTCCAAATATGCAAAAATACGACGACGTGGGTGGCTTGCCCGTCGGCTAAGTACCCCAGCCAAGAGATGCGAGACCCCGTGGTTGCACATTTCCAACGAAAAACTTAGGACCCATCATCGGCACAGCAATGTTCCCCGTGTGCGTTTCGCTACGTGCTTCCCATTTCCTTGCAGGAGCGCCCTTCCCAATAAAATTCGCGAACCTACGCGCTACATGATAGATGATTCCTCACGCCGTTGCAGCACTAACTAAATAGATAGCTTCGACAGTACGCCGGTACATTCGATCTCAAACATGACTAGAAGGCGACAACCGACCTAAAACAAGCAAGTACTTGAGCATGATCAGAGCAAGACGAAGCGACAAGAGCCAGACGCCGGTGACAGTAGTAATACATAGTAGCTGCTGGGAGACATTCTTCTGACGCGTCCATATCTCGGACCTGCCTTCCAGACCAACCTACAACACCTTGAGATTCCACCCGTGCATCGTGTCATCCGACATCCTCGCCGCCACCTGGGCAGCTGCTAGCCAGTCACTGCCTTCCGCACCTGATCTTGTTGGGTTCGAAAGGTCCATGGCATGGAGAACATTGTCCGCAGCAATTACCCGACCCGAATGGTAGCCCACGCCATCGTAAGATCGGATGAACAACAGAGGGAGACTACGACCGGCGATGTCCCGCATGAGGTTGCCTCCCCGGCCACCCGATGCTTCCTGCGACTTATCCGATGCGTCGCCGCTCGGCGGGAGAGCATCTTCCCGCAGTGCCTTGAGAATGTCCGGCATCGGTGGCATCTCGACAACAATCATCATGTGTAGATGGCGTGCAGGAAGACTGAGCACGACGTCGGCAGGCTTGTTCTCGTGAGGAATGTCGGCCGCTATCACGGGGACTCCAGGCTGATTCGGGAGGGGTGGAACGGGAATGAAGGGCATAGATGGATCAAATCGGCCATCCATAGCTAGAGGAGAGTGGTTATAAATGCGCAGCCGGAGAGGGCCGATGTTGCCGATGTAGACGTCAAGAGGCATCTGCGTCTTCGTCTTCGCGTCCATGTAGAAAAAGTTGGCCGCCATCATCTCCAGCGTATTGCTTTGAGAGCGGTAGATGGGAGTGTTGAATAGCGTGGGGAAGGGGGTGATAGGCATCTCTGGGACACTGTTGTTCATGCCAAACGCATCGAAGAAGGTATACTGGAACTTGGCTGTACATCGCTAAGCGTCAGTCGCCATGAAGTTAGCGCAACGCCGCCACTTACATATCCCCACAATAGTCCAGCAAAGATAGTCGTCAACCTCGTCTGTGATGACACGAACGCCGTCTTTCATCTCTTCGCGTATCCTAGGACTCTGAAACAGCAACGGGTGGGACCCCGCCTGGTTTGACAGACCAGGCGCGGGTGGTACGGTGACCCCGGGCGTCCCGGGGATCGGGCCGGCGGCAGAGAGGTAATGTCGTGTTCCGTCTCCGTTGACGCGCTGCAGAGCGATCTTCTGCATCTGGCTTACTGGGCCGCCGTCGTCGGGGACAATGCGACCTTTATCCACCTTCCTAATGATCAGAGGTGCTGTCTGTACGCCAGTTACAGTATCCGCAAGGACGATCTCGCTACCGTATGTGACTGGTTGAGGTCCTCCTGGATCGGTTGTCAACGCTGGAGCCTCACAATGAATGCTTTGTAATGACGCACCAAGGGGATTCTCGTTACCTTGCGGTCGGACCACGTTCACAGCGAACGCAGACCATGCAATGTTACTTGCGCAAAGCTGGTTGTGCTCGATTGTCATGTACTTCGTTCGCACAGTCTGGGAGTTGATCCGGTTGAAAAGCGATACAGGTCCCCCTGCAAGGATACACGAAGAGATGTTGCGTGTCTTCGCAGTCTTCTTAGACGGTTTCGAAATGATGGTTACGGGGGCCGAGTCAAACGACGCCCACACACGCTCATTCCCCGTCGCCTCACCGCCGTCCGCCGCGTTTGGTGAAGGCTCCGCGATATCGAGGGACAGCTGAAAGCTCTTGCTCTTCGCAGAACCTGTCACGTGCAAGAACTTGAAGCTAGCGGTGAGGGCGTGATCCATCGGTGCCTTGAGCTCGCAGGTCCGTTCCCCTCCTTCGTTCACGACGGCCATGGAGAGGTGTTGGTGCTTCATCTGCCACACCGGACCTTCAATATGCACGACTGGTGGGGGACATAAGAATCGCTTTTCGCTACCGTACGACTTCTGCGCGACCGCGGCATGCAAGCAGATTACAGTCGTCATGGGCATAACGCGAGCGGGATCCTGGGTAATATGGTCGCGTACGACGCGTCGGATTTTGGTGTGCGGGTCGGCCGCGTCCGGAGGCTCGAGCTTGCGCTTGGTGGAGGTCCGCTGATTGCGACACGGCTGAGTATGGCAACTGGCAACGAATGCTCGTGGATGGAGACTGACCTGCGGGGTACCGGTGCTAGATGATGGCCCAGCAATGGCATGGCCTGGATCGCGTGAAGACGCGTTCGAAGTGCTCCAGGAGGGAGGATGGCCGTTTGGAGGTGCTGCAGCAGGGGAGGGATTAGAAAGGATGGATTGGATGGAAACTGACGGCTCTGAGGGTGGCGGAGGATGGTTGCCTGGGGGTATAGGAGAGTGAGCTACGGCTGCTGGAGGCGAGCGAAGAGCAGCATGGCCGTTAGAAACCTGAGACACGGTGAGACGCGAGAGGCGGATATGAATGCGTGCGGGGACTCACGAGAAGACTGAGGTTTGACTGCTGGGGAGAGGCGGAGCGGGAGAGCTCCTGGGGATTGAGGGAAGTCGGGATGTGCTCGCGAGCCTCTGTGGTCTGTGTAGGGGACATCTGGAGATGGAGGGGATTGGAGGCGAAAGGCATTATGGTGCGCATGGTGGGCCGCAACTTGAGTAGTGCGAGCAGAGCTGTGGGAAACGGCTCACTGTGGGAGTGGGAAGAAACCCGAAATTTACCCACGCGCGTCGGTTATAAAGCTCCCGTTTGCGACCCCGTGAACTTCCCAAAAAGAATTCGCGGTCCCGGGGTCCCCGGCATCTCGGCAGGCGTGGTGCGCTCCCGCCAATCCGATTGCTGCGTCCCCCAGCAGGACAGACGCCGTGCCCGACACGCCCTCCGCGCACTCCGTGCTCGCCGAGGACATCGTACAGCCATACAATACAGCGACACTCCAAAGAAAAACATCCTATATGCTGACCGTCGGCGAAAAATAGTCCACCACCCTACTCACGCCCCAGGCCACAACCGCCTCCCAGCCCTCCGCCTCGACCTTCACCTTATCGCCCGACTCCTTCTCTGGAGAAAACAGCTCCTGCAGGGCCGCGGATTCGTCCTTGACAGCTGATCCAGACGGAAGACTGTATGCCGTACGCAGCGCTCGAAGAGCGTCGACGACTCCATCGGCATCCAATGGATCACCTGTCCGCGTGAAGGGCGATAACACGCCACGGTCCTCCACATAGAGTTCGTCCCCGCGCGCCGGCAGGAACAGGGTGTCTAGAGCACGAGCCGCGAAGCAAAGGACGCCCGGGTGAGCACTCCAACGTTCTCAGGACGAGACAGAGCCATAAAACAGTCAGGAGGAATGACATACCGCTGCTCAATGCCAAAATCCCCAGCTTGTCCTCGCGCTTGATCGCGTCCCGCGTAAACGCGTCGACCTCATCAGGCGAGCACGGTGTTGGGACGTTCCACTCGTCATCGCTGTCCGAGAAGGGTGAGGGGGAGTTTGAACGGTATTCGCTGTCGCAGTCGGGGGATGCGCGGAGCCATTCCCAGGACCCTTGGTCAGCCACAGAATGGTCGTGCACGGGGAGGTTTGCGGGGAAGAATCCGGAGAGGCTGAAGGGGTCTTCCCGCTCAACACGAGGAATATGGACAGACGCGACGTGCTTGGTCCCCGAGATTGCGATGGTGCTCCGGTGTCGAGGCAACTTTGGGCGGGCGTATGCATGATCATCCGAGTCGGTGGCCCTGATTGCAGTTGCAGCCGCGACTGGAGGTATTTTGGTGCGTTGAAGGGACGCAGAGGTGAAGTGCGGCACGGACTGCGAGCGGGGGACAGACATGGCGTCGTGTGCAGATAGAAAGACGGGCAAGAGGTATATAGGCCGGATGAAGTAGGGAGGTGGACGCACCGAGCGGCTCAGGATCTGGACTTCATGTTATATTCGCGCCTGGGCAGTCGGACAGGGACGCACTGGGCTGGAATCGGTGGGGGCGTTGCGCAAGTGCCGCAGAAGGCGGCACATGCGTGGAATCCGTTCTCGATCCGCCTTGACATCCCCAAAGCTCTCACCGTCCCAAACCCACTCGATCAGAGCGCGCGCACACATCCTGGCACAGCTCGACATCATCCGTTCGGTCACGCCCCACACTCCATCCAGATGCGTAAAACCCTATCTTGTTCTCCAACTGATAATACGCGATAATGCCCTTCCTTGGCCGCCCTCTCCTGTCCCAAATAACAAGCCCGAAATGCAAGGTTCCAAACACTGCTATTACCATTCCAACATGAGAGGCTCTACGCTAGTCCAAGTCCGAGATGAGAGTCCGATGATGCACGAGAGGCTATTGACTGCTGCGAGAGGGTTATGTGGCCACGTTATGCATGGTAACTACTCGAGATATAAGTAAGGAGCGGAAGGGTACAGTCCACGTATGCGTCGTCGTCGGTCGTGGCACACATTATTCCACCGCCACTGTCCACATTTCACCAGAAAGCGTATGGTGCCGTGGCTCCAATACACCACTTACCTCGACGGTGCAAGCCCACTTCAGCTGACGGGATCACGGGGGTGCTGGGGATAGCGCCGTTTGTCACGTTCCGCCTCGGGGAAAGGAACACCAGTCTGTCGTTTCCCCATCGTCGACGAGCCCGTGAGAGCGTGCGAGCTAGTCCGGGGCCTCGACGTGGGAGCAGCCGAGTCAACCTGCTTCTTCTGCCAGTCCTCGACCTTCGTCGTCGACATGCGCTTCGACGACGTCGTTGCTCCAGGGACGGTCGCGAGGAGCTCCGCGCTCAGCGACCGTCTGTGCTTCCCCTCCGCCGTCGGCGACTGGCCCCCGCTGCGCCGCCCCTCGCCTAACTTCTGTTCCTTCTTGACGGCTTGCTCCTTCTCCGCCTGGCGCCTCGTCACCGCTTGCTTCTCTGCGTTCTTCGCTCGTTCCCAGCGGTTGCGGGCCTCCGAGATGTCCGCCTGCTCCTTTTGCGCTTGTGTGACTGGATCCTGGAGCTCGCGCATTTTTTTCTGGTGACGCTCTACAAGCTCCTCAAACGTTTTAACGCGAGTCGGCGAGTCTCCACTCCTCGCCACTGTTTGCTCGGTCATCCGCTTTGGGGGGAGAATGGTGACTGGGACGTTGCCTCCCTGAGAGACAGTCCTCCGATGCTGGGGACGTAGAGCAAGAGGCAGGTTCTCTGAGGACGGAACCGCAAGATCCGCATCATTGACCGGCTCCCCCGAGAGCGCACTTTCGCGATGCTGACGCTCCTTTAGGGCGTCCATAACGGCGGGCGAAACAGGAACCTTGGGAGCGGGAGCGGGAATGGCAGTCGTAGGGATGGGTGCAGTGACGCCAGATGGTGGCTGGAAGAGCTTCCTCTCGTGCAGGTAGACCTCCCAGTTATCATCGCGGAGAGGGGCACTGGTCGGCCGGCTGATCGAAGGCCCAGCGTCCATGCTCGACAACGTGGTGAGTTCCATGGACTGTACACGAGCGCGAGGATCGCGTTGACGTGGCGGCCGGAGATGGGGGGGAACAGCTCCCGCAAGGGCGGACAAGTCCTGACTGAGATTGCGAGACGACTGCGAAGGGTGACGTGACGGCGACGAACTAGAGGGAAGTGGAACAGGAGTGTCCCCTCTCAAGATGTCAATAGAGCGGCGGATTCCCTGGATCTCGGATAGCAGCTCCTCGCGTCGTTTCATGTCGTCCAACTCTCCGGGTGTCAGGGCTCTAGACTGCCTGGTGTCGTCAGAGTCTGCCTTCTTTGTAATGAACGTCTCCGGCACGTTCGACTCGATGTCGTCGCCAAGGTCGAGGGTAGGGAGGATGCCTGTCCCCTGAGGTTGCTGCCTGGCAGCGCGGTTGAGTTCCTCGACCGGTGTAGGAGCAGCCATGAACTCAGAGAGCCCCGACTGGTATCGCGGCCGCGGAGAACCCAAGGGAGAATCGGTGTCGAGGGGGACACCGTCCTTGCCAAGCAAAGGCATTCCCGAGAAGCCGCTCCCTGAACGGTCATGCTTCGCAAGTGACGACGGATGCATGCGATCCCACTCGCTCATCTCGGACTCCAGGTCCCTGAAGCGCTCTGCCGCACGTGCCTCCGCTTCCTGGTCCTGTCGTTTCCGCTCCAGCTCGATCTCCTTCATTTTCCGGAGGAGAATCTTGAGGATTTGGAACTGGACAGCAACGCCCATAACAGAGACGGCCCCCATCAGCCCCAGCTCGATCTGCATAACCTGCGTGACTGGGAACTGAATCCCGTGCTGCTGATACTTGGTGAAGATCGAGTCGAAACCGATATTCCACACGTAGAACTACGTGAGGCCGGGAAGGTTAATGGACATTGCTTTCACACACACAATGTAAAAAATATAGGCGCACCTCTTTAAGCCCCGCTGTCGTAAAGCAATCAACGCCAAGCATGAAGGCGGTCGCACCCACGAACGCCGTCGAGGTGAGCATGATGTAATAGTGTAGCTTTGGAATCGTGCAAAGCACGAAGCCGACCACGGATATGGCTAAAGACAAAGTCCCGAAGCTCGCTCAGTCTAGATCGTCAGCAGCACCCTAAACACGAGAGCTGCGCACCGATATACATTATCCACCGGAATCCCAGCGGGTGAATGAGGCCTCCATTTCTGAAGCACTGGATCCACAAGGCAAGCGCAAAGCCTCCCCACGCCCCTGTGAAGTACTTCGCGGCCTTCCAGAAGAAGATGGCTATACCTCCGCCCGCTATGCCTGCGACGACGGAGGAAAGCACGAATAGACCGCGGAGGGTCGTATTCGGGGGATTGATTGACTGGAGGACGCCGAACCGAAGAATGAGGACGAAGCATACGAGGGAGAGTGTGTAGAAGCCGATGAGGAATATGGATGACCATCGGTTCTTGTGCCCGAGAAATGCGCTAGGAAGACCAGTGAGGATGAGGATCGCACCGAGGACTCCAAACCCGGCATCTAAGTGGGTATCGAGTTGGCTATAGTCGGGGGGCGCAGACGTTGTCGCGGAGGCCGCGGCGGCGGAGGTCGAGGACGACTGAGTGGAGGTGGGACTCGGGGTGACGGTTACATTGAAAGTGGTGGGGACGACAGTGGTGACTGGCACATTGTTGTTGCCCGAGCGTGTGGTTGTCGTGATGGTCGTGGAACCAGTCGTCAGAGAAAGCGAGACGGATGGGGTGGAGGAGAGCGAGTTTCCAGATGGAGACGACGATCTGGAGTTGGTGTCTGAGGTTGTTTGGGCCGAAGCAGAGAGGAAGAGGAGGATGCAGAAGAGACAGGACCAGAGGACAGGGGACCATGGACGGGTGGGCATGGTGGGCCTGTAGGAGGAGGGGAGGGGGCGGAGGAAAGGGAAGGAGGCAAGGAAAGGAGTCCTAGGGCGATAAATAGGTATTACTATTAGTTGGGATGGAATGGGACCCGCTGGCCAGCCGCTCCTCTGAATCCGACCCGGCCTCTCTCCCCGGTAACGGTCACAGTCGTCGTGGACGTGGGCTGCCCACGAGCGGCCGAGATACCGCGCCGCGCTGCCACCAGACCCACGTGTCGGCTTACTGCGTCCAGCCGCTCCACTCCGTGTGCTCTCCCGAGGTTTCGGGCAAGTAGGTTACGACGACGGTTCAACGCACAGGGAAGATCAATATTGCACCACAGGCAAACTGACATCTGAATCTATCTGAATAGAGTTTACGGACCGCTGCGACCTCCTTTAAATTCCTGCATGGAGGAGTCAAATGGACAGAAAGGCCCCTCGATTTGAGCAGACGCCCCCTCCTTCAGTTTCATCATTACTTAGTTGATTCGCATCCGAGTAGTCCACTGCACAGCGACGGCGACTCGGGCCAAGATCCCCAGCCTTGACGCCATAACGTCATCACAGTGGTAGGTATACAAATTGTCTCGATGTACACAGCAGCTCAGTCGAGTTCAAGACACTTTCCTTGTCTGCGGCAGGCCCGTGTACACAAGGATGGGAATGCCTGGTTGTCTATTGGATTGGATTTGGGTGAGATGAGACACGTCGAGCGGATATGGAACGGCGGCAACGCATATGGCTTTGTGGCGCCCCGGGTTCAAATATCACACATTGGTCCCGCCACCGAGCCTAGGCGAAGTGTTCTAACTTCACTGGCCTGATCCCCATCTTCTTCAGCATGGTTCCCATCATCCGGGGTTCGTCCCTCCTGCTCCGCTTCCCCTCCTCCCTCACCACCTCGTGTTCGTCCGCCAGGACGCTGATCACAGACCCGCCCCGTCCAAAGCGTCCGACCCGTCCTGCGACGTGCAGATATGAGTCGACGGCCCCTCCATCCAGAATGCCCAAGATGAATACGTGCGAAAGCTCGGGAAGATCCAAGCCCCGTGTCGAAGCGAGCGTGGACACGAGCAGCGTCGGGTCCTCAGACGTCGATTCGAAGTCCCGCCGCATCATATGCATCCTGCCGTTCTCGTCCTTGACGACATCCAAGGGATGCGCGTTCACCCCCAGTAAGCGTAAGTCATGTACCGCCCGGTTCACGGGTGCGTCCGAGGGCAAGACGAGCATTCCTACAAACGGGACGTCGAGCGCGAAGGCTGCCGCAATAGCTTCCATCGAATTGGGGTTGAACGGGGATGGGTCATCTGGGGAACGAATGAGCTTGAGGAGCTCGTCGTAAACTCATAGGGGCTTACCGGCTTCTTCGCTGGCAGTGGCGGGTGCCTGGGCCAGCTCCGACGGGGGAGGCATTTCGGTCGACTCCTCACGCGAAGGTGTCGAGAGCCGAGAGAGCCGCGAATGCTCCGACACCGCGATAGCATTCGCAGCTCCTTCTATATTCGTGATGCCCCCTCCTTCGGAGACCACAAGGACGTGATGCTGGACATCTGTTCCGCCGACCGTCATGTCGGCCTGGTCTTCGAAAGAAGCGGAGCCTTCTACTTCCTTGCGGTGATGAGACGAAGGGTCCCCAGTGATCCTCACAAGGTTCCCAGTCGCCTTCGTAAACCAGCCGCTGTCCCCGAGCAGGTACCCCTTAAGGTGGTTCCTAAGGGTTGCGCTCATCATGACGAGCTGCGGCGCCTTGCCCAGGGTATCATCCCGTCGACGGTCGTCCACCCTGGGAGTTTTCCAGCGTGGCCGGTCCTTGGGATTGATCTCCTTCGTCGAGTATATGCGGTTTAGTAGGAGACGCGTCGGGCCAGGATGACGCCTGATTTGGCGTTCCAACTTTTTAATGGCATATTTGTCCGGGTACTTTGGCACCGATTCTATCAGGCAGTCCACCTCGTCAACAACGACCATGGAAAGGTGGGCAAGGGGAACGGCGTCAGGATCGGCTTCGACTGCATCGAACAGGGCTTGGGGCGTAGCGATGAGGATACGTGGAGGAGTCTGCTGAATTGGCGCGAGATGTTCCCCTAGTGGAACGGATGAGTCCCGGACGAGGATTTGCACAATGGACGGGAGGAGCGGCGGACGCGTCATGTGTTGGTGTATGCGCTCTATCCAATGAAAGTACTGGTACGCGAGGTCTCTGTGTGGCACAAGGAGCAGGGAAGTGATCGACGGTATCTGGGCACCAGTGACCACATTCTTGTGCACAGGTCTACCTTTTTGGGAGAGCAAGGCAAGAGCCAGAGCGAACGACCTTGTCGTTGATGTGCTCAGCTTTCACAGGCGGTGACGAGGAAGCCGACTTACTTTCCCGTCCCAGTTTTATCTCTAAGGAGGACATCTTTGCCACTAAGAATGGCATGTATGAATCTGCGTTGGACAAGGGTAGGGCGTTCGACGCTGGGGTATGCGAGGTGCAGAGCCTTGACGATGTCCCGCTCGAGGTGCAGCTGTTCGAAATATGTGTCGGAGGCCGTCGGAACAGGGGAGCGAGGCCCTTTATGGTAGAACCGAGTAGGAAATGGGTGCGTGGGCGGAGCTCTGGGCAAAGATGCTCGCCATGAGAGTCGAGCCCAAGTCGCAGGGATGGAGGGAGAAAGAGGTTGCATGATGTCATCACCTTCTCTCGCGGCCACCACTTTGCTGGCAATAAGCGCCCGTCCTCGTTAGCCGAGAACTGAAGAATTCGACCACTGAAGCGAGTTACTGATTAAAAGGAGAATGGCGAGACGCAAACAGACGCAATAGGTATTGAGAGCGATCATATACATGTATTGGGTGCACTGCAGTGTAGAGGGAATGGCAAAAGGTGCATGACAGGACGCGCGAACAGGATTAATGCGGTGGTACTAGCTGCTAGACTGTAGGATGAGGATGAACAACGGGGGGTCAAAGAAACAGTCTAACTACCAAATCAGTTTACCACTTGGCAATCATCCTGTCTCGCCTTGCGCACTACTTATCACCTCGGTTCATCAGTCATCGTCATCGTCGTCGCTGGCGTTCGAGTGAACGACAGGTGACGGACGCCGAGGCAACGCGCCGGGATTGTCGCCCTCGACGGTGCTGCTGTTCATCCTCGCGAGTTCCTATTCGTCGCTGTCCCCAATAGGCTGGTAATTTGACGGCCCTCCCCGACCCATCAGGCGGCTTACCAGCCCCTTGCTTGGAATTCTCCCGTGCCCCCGCCTAGACCTGCTGGATTGTTGAGACAGAAGAGATCCACGCTCCGATGCCTCGTCCTCTAGTTGTTCCTCTAACTCCTCTGTGGGGCGTGTGAGAAATCATGCTGTGCACGTTATGCAAAAGACCTACCCTCGCCGAACACCGCATCCATCTCCTCCAACGGCACGCCTTTGGTCTCGGGATACACTGCGAGGGAGTTAGCAGAAGGTTTCACGACTTTGGGGACTAACGCACAGAAGTATACTGTCAAGAGCATTTCGTCAGTTTTACAGACGTCCTCACTAGTTGAACACTCACCAAGGATAAAACTGCAGACGCAGAAGAACCCATGCATCGGGTACAATCTCCACTCAATGATTTCTTGCAGGAGAGGAGTCATCCATCCTACAAGGAAGTTAAAGGCCCAATTCGTGGCGGTTGAAAGCGAGACACCCTTCGCGCGGACGGTCAAGGGCATGATCTTCGCGACTCCATGTCAGCAATACATTGGCAAACAGAATTCGTGGCACCGACCTCCGGGGGATAAAGCCAGGGAATAGGTCCCCAGCTATAACCGAACGCGGCATTGAAGATGATGACACAGAAAACGACGGCCTTGGGGGTCTCCGGCACGTCAATATACATCCACCATCCTGTAAAGCCAAGCGACACAGCCATCTGAGAGGAACATTTCAGGTCATGACAAGTCATCTGGAAACATATGTCACATACAATAACTGCACCGCTTAGCAGTATAACCCGACGTCCCCAACGGTCGACGAGAATCCAACTGGGTATCGAAATCAGTTCCATCATACATCGCCCATCTATTAAAGATGCAAGCTTACGGAGGAAGGGTGCTCAGGATGTAGATGATAGAGTTGATGCCGGTCATGAGGATGGCATCTCGACCAATCCATCCCGCCTCTGTTGAAGTTGCTTTAGAACTACATCGAAATGTACTAAAACACTGGCTGACCTTCGAAAACTCGTGCTGGCGTGAATGCGGGGTTAGTGATAAGAAACTTGCAATGAAGGCTTGCCGCTTACGGGCATAGTAAGAAATCACTAGTGTGAAAAGAAGGTTAGCACGTATGGGATATGATGCCAACGGCGGATCATACCATTGATACCGTTCTGTCCATCCCATAATTAATGAAAGCGAAGTCTATGCAGACAACATTGACATACCAGCTGAGCGAAAGCTTGAGAGGACATAGCAAGAAGTACGCGTCGCTTGTATCGTTTCCACATGTTGGCATACGTTCGACCCTCCCCACTTTCGCGCTATTCATTGGTTAGTGCTGGTACTATGGCCTATCAAAATGATGCCTCACCTCAAACATAACCCTGTCTTTGATCTCTTGGAACTCCGCCTTAGCTAGAAGGTCTTCCGGGTCACCGCCGTGAAGGTCGGAAATGACTCGCATGCCTTCTTCGTCTCGGTCAACATCAATGAGCCATCTACGACTGTGTCAGACTGAGGTCCGCTCAAGAATCTCAGTAAGCAATACACACCGAGGGCTTTCAGGCATCACAAGTGATCCAATCGCGAGGATTGCACCAATGACACACTGGATGAACAACGGAATCCGCCACGCGAGGTCGGAATCGATGAATGAGCAAAAATAATCGATCCACTAATCGCGAACTTTGGTGAGGATGCTGGACTCAATAGCGCCACTGACGACATACCACGGAAGATGCGTAGCCGAAGATGTTGCCGGTGAACTCCATGCAAGCGAGCGCCCCACGCTGCGAATATAGCATTCAACACTGGTCGTGGCGTTGCCAAATGTTTCCAACTCTTACATGATTGGGCGGAGAAATTTCACTCTGGTAAATGGGCACGATGGTGCTGCGACATGCCAAGGATTAGCCACATTGCAGAAGCGCTGACATTCATGTGCACTCACGAAAGCAGGCCAACGCCCAGCCCCGAGATGATACGCCCGAAGACCATCACCCAGAAGCCCGGGGTGAAGGTCTGAATGGCGCCGCCAATGGCGAAGACTACAGCCCCACTGAAGAGCGTGCCCCGTCTGCCGATAATATCGCCTACCTGCCCGGCGGCAACAGACGTGGCTGCAAGAAGAAGAGATTCGCAATATAACAGTCAGAACTCCGCTCCGATAGGCTTTCCATGCGAACTCACCGAAGGCTCCGATCTCTAGGACCGCGACCATAGTCCCGACCTCGACAGGCCCAGGTTCGTTGAAATACTTGCGGAAGTGTGGGCCAGTGATCACGCCGGACATAACGCTGGCGTTGACACAGCAGGTCAGGCGAGAGTCCAGACAGGCACGGAGCATAGAGGCGATTGGCTGCTTACCCTTGATCGTACCCGAACTTGAGGACGAAGCATGTTCAGCATTGGCCTGGACATGGGGGGTGTTGTTGTGGGTATTCCAAACGACAACTCACCAGGAAGACTCCGAGACTAGCAAAGACGGATATGGCGTAGAGCAGAGGCTGTCCCACAAGGCGGCTTGGGGACGTTGGTGGCATGGTGCATCTGCAGACGAGGGAAGAAAAAGGGCGAGAGCTGTCGCAAAGTAGTAGGTAGTGACAGTCGTAATAAAGAAGGGGCGGCAATCAGGCCTGAGGGAGGGGAGGGGAGGAGGGTGTGCTCGGTGTGGCAGAGGAGGGCCCTGCGGTCGCCGCCGCGCACCCACGGGCGGCTAAATTCGCGTGTCGCAGCTCCGCTTGACTCTGCCGACAAGCCGCTTGCAAGACGCCCCTCCGTTTCGTCCTCACTCGGCCTCACTCCCGCGCTCGCTCTCAGTTACGACGCCCATGTCTGTCCAGTCTCTAGACACCATTTCGAATCCCTCGGACGACTCTTACGACTCGGACGAAGACGACCGCCTCGCTGAACAGGAGTGGCGCGAGAGCATCCAGCAGCTCCAGCAGCTCGTGTCGATTGTCCTCCTCCCGTATCTGGGCAAGTGGCTAGGAAGAAGATGGAGCTATTGGGGTCTGTCCTTTACCGCCCTTCTATCGCCATGTCATCTCCATCCCCTGACCAAATCCCAAGCCTATGCCCGATACGTCAGTCTCGGTCTCGGAAAGTCCTTCTTCCTTGGCGAGCAACGCCTCTAGAGCTGAGAACGCATGTTCTGAGTTAAGCAATAACCAACTACAGCTTCTGTTGACAGGATGGTATCATGCGTGAGTTGTCGGACCCCCTCTGCTCGACTGTTGACCGATTTTCTCTATCAACAGTCGTAGCGACTCCGTCAAGTTGGTCTTGAACCGACGCATGTCCTTCACTATCTCCCTCGCAAGCCCGAACTCCCTCCTACCTATGAGCCCTCGGAGAAGGATATACCACGTCTCGTTTCCCATGTATACTCGCTGGGATATCATGTCCCTGTAGTATGTCATCGCGTTCCTCAGCCCTTCTGGCTCCTGATTCCAGAGCGCCGAGCGAATCAACACGTTGTACGTTGTCCGCTGCGGTCGAATACCTCGCTGGCGCATCGTTTCCCAAATCCTTTTCGTGTGCTCCTCCACGTCTGTACGGTCGAGCCACCTGCCCCGGTTGATCGCGGTAAGCACCGACGTATACGTGATCGCGTTCGGCTCCACTCCTTCGTACTCGTTGCGCTCCATTTTTCCCAACAAGTCCATAGCGACCTTGAAGCTCTCCAACGTCGCATCACGGAGCTGCCGGTCGATGATTGCGGTCAATGACGTCGTATCGGGGGTGATGCCATGCTTCCTCATGAAGCTGATCATGATCTGATCCGCGTCCGGCCGAACCTTGAGCAACGCAGAAAGCAGGGTTGAGAACGTGTAGATATCAGGTTGCAACCCGGCAGGTTCAAAGCTCGCGAGGATACGCGCCAATGCCTTGAGGTCGGCCTTCCGCGCGTGGTGCCGTATGAGGACGTTGAGCGTGACGACGTCCGGTTTCGGACCCTTGCTCTGCATCTTCTCTACAATAGCGTCCGCTTTGCTCTCTTGAGATGCGAAGAGAAGGTGATATATGACGTTGTTGTAGACAATGAGCACGGATGGATCATCAGGAGGAATGTGGAGGTTGGGGAGGTCTTTTTGGAACGCATCGAAGCGGTCAAGAGCATGCTGGTACCGACCGACGAGGAACAGCGCGTGAATGACGGCACGGTAGCTCGACGCATCCGGCCGTACCTTCTGCGACGCCATGACGTCCCAAGTACTGAGAACCGAGTCGACCATTCGAAGCTCCCCATAGCCATCCAAGAGAGCATTCCACGTAACGACGGTGGGGACAACGCCAAGGTTGAGCATATCGTCCCATAATCGCTCTGCAAGGTTGGGACGCTTGCATGCGAGGAAACTCCGGAGGAAGGAAGGCCAGAAGAAGGAAGGCAGCAGCAGTATTCGTGAACCAGATATGTCTTCTGGCCGAACAGCCAACCACGGGTCTGGGCCTCGTGCACCTGCAATAACGCGCCCGTACAACCTTCCCAACGTGCGAGAGGCGTTGTCTCTGGTCAAGTTGCCGAGCTGCTTCATCAAGGCCCCCGGGCGAGAGATGAGGGAGGCAGTCTCTAGACGGCGAACATATTCTTCGACCTTCTTCTTGAGATCGAAGCGTATGCGCAAGGGAGGCAGAAATTCCTCGACTGTAGTAGGAGCTATACGGGTGGCCGCCTGCAAGTATAGGGGCAAGATTTCGTTGAACGTATCGAGCTGGGCATGTGCAGTAACGGCGCAGAGGAGGATTTCATCGCGGACCGGACTGAATGGAAGAGCAGGGGTGTGGGAGGACGTAGCTTCATCGAAATCCTGAAGGTCTGACTCCTCGGCCTGACCCTCATCGGTGTCGCTTTGAAGGACACCTTTGTCTCGAAGGTGGGCAACGTACTGGCTGTACAGAGCCAAGGTTGAGCGCGGGTCTCCTTTCTGGATGTGGAAGACCATGAGGGCCCTCAGCCCGTGGGTCGCTCCGCCTGCTGCTGCGACTAGGGCAATGTCTTGCAGTAAAGAGATTTCCTCCTCGCTGAGCTGATAGCCCCCGCTCTTGCAGTAGCCATCGACGAGGTTCGAGCATAGGCCATACTGGGAAGGTCCGAAGAAGGCCAGCAAATCTCTGGTCTTGAAGACGGACCACAGACTAGAGATGTCTGGCGCACTACGACGATAGAAAGCGCCACGAAGCTCGGGGAGAGTTCTATTGAATGCCTCAACCTGAGCGTTGGTGAGTGTCGTGAGGGGCTGAGAGTCGAAAGGGAAATCTTGGTCCAGCTGTGTGAGGACTGTGCCAGGGGTGTGCTTACGCGAGGGTTGGGCAGGTGAGGGTCGTGGTGCACCTTCTGAACGGGAGTGACAAGCACGTTTAGGTGAAGTATAGCATAGGGCTCGGCGCAAGATGGGGCTGGGAATTAAGAAGTCGAAAGCGATTGGTGGGGGAAGAGCATGGCGAGCTGTGCGGAGGAGCATGCGATGATGCTTGACGGGTCTTTTCAATGGTGTCAGGAAACTGATGAGCAAAGTAGGCCACCGGATAAGTAGGGAGTGTTGTTACACACCGGAAGATATGCTGCCACTGACCGTTTGGTCCACACAGTCTCAGTCTGACAAACTGGAAACTACACACCGCGCCGGGAGGAGGTCGCGTTTGGCGCCCCGGTGTTCAGATCACGTGCTCTCAGATTCGAGCGCTTGCGGTGCATGTGTGCAGAGCTGTTAACTACTACAGCTTTAACGTTGAGTGCGTCCTTTCTGCCCCCAGTGTCCTGCGTCTGCAAGATTGATATGTTTCCGGTCTGTCCATGCGTACTTTGGTAATAATTGGGATGTCTCGTACGGGCCCCGTTCGTGCCGACTGTCCGACTCTCGTTTCCCACCGTGAGTGTTCTTTCCCTCGACCCCAACTTCTCCCTGACCCCGAGACCCACAACCCCAATCTAGTTCTCCCTTCACTGGCCCTCCGTGGGCAAATAATGCCCGTCGAACCCGGGGCATTCGTAGCCTGCCTTCAACTAGATATCATAGTTGTACAGAGGTTTTCGTCCTTCCAATCCACAGCGGACCTATACCCCGTCGGAGAAAATGCGACCTTATACTAGTGCCATGTGAGCTTTTCGCGGTGAGAGCGTTGCTTAAGAGCTATGGTCGTAAATATACTTATCATCTTGCTCAGTCTTTGTTCTCCCCACGATCTCCGATCTCCACAGGCAATTTATAGGTCTACCCTATTGGCCGGCTTCGAATATCTCATGCCGTCTACTTGACTCTTCGGGACGCGGCCCAACCCACGCAGCGGTATCGAAGGTCTAGACGCAGGGTGCATAAGTCGCTCGGTCAGCCCTGCATGGTCATCGTATGCTGAAGGGCCTATAAAGCGGTTATGGGGGTCTCCAAATTGTTCACGCCTCCTCTTGTTACCCACGATTGCATACGTATCTGCATGCAGCTGCTCATCCTTGCCGCCTTCCTCTGCATCACAGTGGCCCTAGTGGGCGTTTTCCGTCGTCGCCACAGGCCCTTGTCCTACATTAGAGGACCATCGCCTCCCTCATGGTTATTTGATTCGTTCGTGAGCATCCACGTCGTCTCATTGAATGCTCACCTTACCCGTTGGATTAGGCCACGATCTTGCATTCCTTCGTCAGCAAGAGGTCGGCGAAAAGGATTTCGAATGGATGAAAGAGTATGGTGCAACCTGGCGCATCGCGAGCCATCTGGGGGCAAGGGCATCTACGGATTCGTCTATTCCTCGAGCCTGACGTCCCCGCTTTAGACCCAGGTCTTAATGACTGCCGATCCAAAGGTGCGCGCAAGACGGAAGTGCATTTATCTAACATTACTTAAATGATATGCCGTGTAGGCTATGCAGCATGTTTTCCACAAGTCAGGCTACAACTATCCCAAACGCCGCGACCATACCGAGATGAGCAAGATGTTCACCGGTCCTGGTATCATTTCAGCGCAGGGCAAGCACTCAATTTTCCTCCTCGAAGCGCGAGCTTACTCGACTCTCAGGCGAAGTCCACCAACGCCACAGGAAAATTATGAATCCCGCCTTCAGCGCTCCTCAACTATGCACCTTCCTCGCATTGTTCCAAGATATAGGAATTAAAGTACGTTTTCGACTTTCATCGCCCTTGAGTAATGCCTTGACGAGTGTGGAGAACAGATGTGCGACAAATGGAAGGCGGAAGTTCTCGACGCCCCTGACAAGACGGTACATGTGAACAAGTGGCTGGCGAGGACAACTTTGGACATCATAGGCAAAGGTTCGCTGCTATTTCTACTTTGCGCATTGCTCGTTCATAAATCTGTATAGCGGCCTTTGCCTACGATTATGGTGCCCTCGATCAGAGAAATGACCGGTTGTCGAAAGTATATAGCAACATATTGTGAGTTACCCGTGGATTAGTCTTCGAGCAGTCCATTCATCTTACTTATTCCTATACAGCATTAAGACCGCACTCCATCCTTCGAAGTGGCTAGTTCTCTGGCGGTCGATGTGGAACTACCTCCCCGATGCGTTGATGCCATATGTCAAATACACCCCTACGAAGGAGCACCATCATATTCGGCATACGACTCGTGTCTTCCAAGAAGTTGCAGGTCAGGTACTGGACGACCTTAATGGGGATGTGTCCGAAAAGGAAGGCAAAAAGGACGTCATGAGTATTCTGGGTGCGCTTTCCTACGCGCTTTTGAAATTTCTTAATAGTGGTTTGACTTCGACGTTTGCTACAACCCTAGTGAAGGCCAACGCATCGGAGGATCCGAAGACCTAGCTCTCATACACCGAGATGACCGCACAAATGCAAAGTCTTACCTTCGCTGGCTACGAGACAACGGCCAGTACGCTTTCGTGGATGCTCTGGGAGCTAGCGAAGCATCCCGATTACCAGACAAAGATGCGTGCGGAAATTAGGGCGACTCGCGCGGCCGTTCTTGCTCGTGGCGACACAAGCTTCACGATTGACGACCTCGACTCGATGACTTTAGTGTTGAATGCGATCAAGGTGCATTCTCACTCGTTAGCCCCCCTTTTGGAAGCTGATATTGCGGTACCTGCCGATAGGAAACATTGAGGTTCCACCCCATCGTCTTTAACCTCTGGCGGGAGGCGATGAACGATGATGTGATTCCTTTGTCGGAACCCATCATTTCGGCCACCGGGGAGACAATCCACTCTATCCCCATCCGGGCTGGGCAATGGTTGTCAATGTCTATTTGCGCATACAACAGGTAGCCATGCGTCCGTATTTACGAAAGATGTATTCACCCGCATTACTAGACTGCCGCAGGTCTGGGGAGAGGGTGCGGACTCATGGAACCCCGACCGCTTCCTTGCCATGGACCAGACGAAGCAAGTCAGAGTAGGTGTCTTTGCCAACCTGTGAGTAGTGCCTATCTTTTCGTTGGTAGTCAGGATTTGCACTGATTAATATACTTTAGCATGACCTTTTGTAAGTCAAACCAATCCCCAATCTTGTGTGACGTTTGAGCTCATGACGCGCTTCTATCTCTTCCAGCCGCAGGTGTCAGAGGATGCATTGGGTCAGTAATTCACCACCTCTGTGAAGACTATGAACTGAGCGAATTGGTGCCCGATAAACAGGTGGCGCTTTTCGTCAGTAAACCCCGAGCGCAGGATGTTTGTGTTTGTCTTGCGAACTAAGCATTTCACGACAGGTTGATCGAGATGCAAGCTCTCGCTGCCGAGTTGCTGGAGCGGTTTGAATTTGGGTTGCCCAAGGAGCACCATGAGATCGTTCGGGCCCCTGCTGGACTTATGATACCGTTGGTCAAGGACAGGCTAGAATTGGGGAGCGTGATGCCATTGCAGGTGTCTGTGGCCGAGTAAACAGGTCTGTCTTATGTCCGCCTACACGTCGAAGTCAGGTCTTCCTTGCATGTGGCGGCTTGGGAGCCTTAGTCTATGGACTGTTGGGATGCCTGTGGAGCAAGACCGTAGATTGTAGCACAAAGAGTCAAATATGGATTAAACCCTGAAACATAGCGTAGGAATGTTCTGCACGCCAGACGTGGGAAGTAGAGGATGGGTGGTGGATCGAGCCCTGGAAACATAGGGAGGCCGCTCTTGTAAATGGTCAATTGGGAAGATGATGTAGAAGGTTACAAACAATGTCTGTGGCGTCGTCGGTTACCTTGCTACCTAGAAGCCTGTAGTATCTACCATCGACAACCCATCCACGGGGGTGTTTTTCCAAGGCGGCAAGAATGCGCGATCGAAAGTCTTGGGGGCTAGGCTCACGCCAACCTGGCTGCCAGTAAAAGTGGTCGACGTGGATGCATGGCACGCGGAGCATAGCAGCGAGCTGGAGCGCAACGTGGACTAGGGTTCGGTGGTCGGTGTCCGGCTTTATCGCAAATCGGCAGCTCCCAAGTACACACACCTTGCCCGAACCTAACATGGTCTTCATCAGAGAAAGACGAACTGGCACCAATTTGACGCGATACCCTCACCGTTCTTCCCGACTATGTGCACCTTGTAACGTCCCATACCGTCGCCGCGCAATGGGCGTCCGCTGGGAGCAACCGCTGTCAGTGGTACGACGGTGCCAGGCTTTAGCTCATCCTGCGCATGGGGCATAGTGGGCAGCGGAGGCGATGAATGGTCAAACTATGCAGCCGCTGTGCTACCTGGAGAGGTCGATCGGGTTATCACTGACATGCGGTTCCGAGCTGAGGTCCAAGAGCGGCTTGAGGGTTGCCTGAGGGCTACCAGGCTGCGACTCTGGAGAATGCACGCCATGACTTTTAGTACTCCCCGTCATGGGCGCTAGCCAGCACGACAGACAACATAGGGTTAGGGCTACGGAGAGCATGTTCTGCTCGCACTGCGACCTTTGCCGTTCTGAATCTGCAGCCACGCCATCGACCCCTCGCTCCTTCTCCTCCCTTGTCTCTGGGCCTCCTAGGGCTGCACTCAATGTGCACCTCAGTAGCCATAGCCCCTTTGCATGGCGTTGCTTTTGTCCTCCAGGTCGCCCTCGCTTCTCCGGTCCCTGCCCCGCTTCAAGTTGACCCAACCTCCACGCGCTCTCTACCATGACTATATCCGCATATTCGCTCCAGGTGCGCACATTTGGTAGCATCTTGTCCCTGTCCATGCTTAATGCATCTCTCAGACGGCCGAACGGTCCGGCTTTCCTTGAACAATCCCAACTTCCTCGGTGTAGCCAACTTCCGAGGCGAGCGCAGGTTCGTAGCCCCCGCTTGATAATATGAGATGGACATGCGTTGATTGAGTTCAATTTCCCCGCAAGTTATCAAGAAGACTTCTATTCCTTTTCCGCGCTTTCACTCGACCCTGAAGAGTTGAGGCTCAGTTACAAGAAGGCTTATAACATCGACTGGGATCCTTCTGCCTTGCCCGCCTCATTAGCCCGCCAAGTCCTCTTCGTTGGCATCTACGACGGTCATGGTGGATCCACCGTCTCCCAGTTCTTGAGGCAAGAACTGCATGGTCTCTTCGAACATGTCGACAAGTCCCACACCCCGGACGTCTACGCTTGGGCGAAGGAGCTCGGTGGATACTTTCGACGGTTCAACGGCGGCGTGCTATCTCCCTGGATCGACCCCAGCACCCCGTCTTACCAGGAGGAGCTGGACCTCGAGGCTCGGGCAACTCTCGCGTTCTTCGAGGTGAGAGTGTCCGCCACCGTGACCCGGCGCGTGTTTAGTTTCCGTACAGGTGGACAAGGTCATGTCACAGGAGAAGGAAACGAAAGAGTGCGGTGCGACAGCCTCTGTGATTCTTCTCAAGTCGCTGGACAACTTGGGATACTTCCAATCCAACCAGGTGGCATTAACCGTTGCTCACGTAGGGTGAATCATTGCTTCGCGGTAGTTCCGTATGAAGAACAACAGTCTGAGCTCATCCATTACTTTCAGGGACACGCGAGTAGTGCTTACGTCGACGGATGGCGGCCGCGCCAAGCCGTTAACAGAAAACCACCACGCCGATGCACGCGTGGAGTCGGTAAGGTTACGTAGGATGATGGGCGGGTTAACTACTGATTCTTTTGGAGAGGTTCGGTACGTGTCAGAAGCCTCTCAGGACCTTCGTCATTTAATGATGCTGCCACAGATGGATGGGGGCCCTGGCAAACACTCGATGGTTCGTGTCTCCGCAATGTGACCATGCTCAGGTTATTCATGAGCTTTTGTGTAGCTTGGGCGACCTGAAGTTTAAGCCATTCGGCGTAACACCTGAACCGGAAGTACGACATATGCTCCTTGATGGTGAGTCTAACATTAAACACTAAGAAAACAACACCAACGCTTTTCTAGGCAAGCAATGGTCTCATATCACCCTTATTTCTGACGGAGTATCTTCTGTCGTCTCGGATGAAGAGGTTTCCGATCTCGCACGGGGTGCCCTATCCCCGAAGCATGCAGCAGAGCGCATCTGCTCATTTGCAGAGGATATGGGGAGCGAAGACAACCAGACGGCCCTCGTCGTTCCTCTCGCAGGGTGGGGACAGATCACTGGTCCGGACCGCACACTGGAGCTTCGCGAGTATCGCCGCAGAGGTATGGAAGGCAACGAGAGGCATCGAGGCAGGTGGATGTAAAACCATTGCCGTGACCGAGTGTCTTTTACGTGTTCAAGTTGGTGAAATGTCGGGTAATGATGTGGATGCGTGGGGACACTGTATGGTCATGGCTTCCTGTTTGTGTAAATTCATCGAACACTCATCGAACACAAACACCGAATACCGTAGTATGTTTCACATACATAGATACACCCAGACTAGATATCCTGCAATGCCGGATCCGATTCATGATACGCTTTCACTTTCGCTGGTGGCAATCGTGCCCCTCCTTCCTCAAATCTGAGCCGCGGCATGACCATCTGCGCGGGGATCAGAGCCGGCAGCCCACACCGTCTTGCCCGACTTGTCATTCAGTTTTTGGATGATCTGGCCACGGCCGAACATGCTCCTCTTGACGCCTGTGGCGACACGAGCGTCGTGCCCCATCCCTATGCATCTCTCAGCATTCAATGCACGTTTATCGCAGGACATCGACGCACCGCGCAACGTCTCGACGACCGCATCCGGTATGCCCTCCTCGAAATAGACCTCACTGTTGATGTCCCCCGAGCGCCCGCTTTGGTTGCTCTCCGTCTCGGGGCTACCAGCGGAGATGCAAAAGCGTGGCGCGTCCAGTGCTTCTTGGACGGTGAAGCCACGGAGCAAGTTAAGCAAGACCTGAACGTGCCCTTGGGGCTGGGTAGAGAGTGGCAGACGATCGATGTCAGCAACGCGGAAGGGCAGAGGTGCCGGAGGGTAGACAAACCTGCATGAAGCCACCCATGACACCGTAGCTGAGGAAGAGTTCGCCATTGCGGAGGGCCATGGCCGGGATGATGGTGTGGTAAGGACGCTTTCCGCCCTCAAAACCAACGTGAGACTCAGCCAGACGACCAGTGGGCGACGCGGCAACCGTACCTCGAGGACGTTTGGGTGACCAGGGGTTAGATTGAAGTTCGAACCACGATTCTGGAGGGTAAACCCACAGCCGGCGGGAACAGCTGTCGGTGAACGACCAACATGAGGACAAGCGAGAAGCAATCAATGATAGGTCTCACCGCCGGTACCGAAGCCAGCGTAGTTACTCTGGATGAAACTGCAGGCGTTGCCGCATTGATCCGCTACCGTGAAGTAAACTGTGTCGGACGAGTGTTGAGGGTTTCCCTTTCCCATGCAAGTCAGTATACAAGGGCACAAAAAAGACTTCATTAAACTTACGTGAACAACTTCAGGGTTAGACCGACTAGGGTCGATAAGCTTTGCACGGGAAGCGAGGTATTCCTATCAAATGTATTAGTCTTGCCAGTGTGCTGACAACTTAACGGCGTGTTAAATACTTTGCTGAGGAGTTCGTCAACAGGGACCTTAGCGAAAGCGGGATCCGTGATGTAGTATTGCGAATCTGGGTTCATTACGCAGGTCGAGGCATGCATGATATCCCAGATGCAATGGATTTACCCACCAGCGAAAGCGAGCCTACGACGAGTCCAACAAATAAGCTGACGAGCTGTCGGGAGGCACTAGCCATGACTACTAACCTCATAGTTTCCACAAGAGCATGGAGGTACTCAGCGGAGTTATGCTCCATGTCGAGCAGTGATCGTATTATACCTTGGTCCACAGCATTGTCTAGGATTCCGAGAGCAAGGAGCGCCGTAAGACCTTGGCCGTTCGGAGGACACTGTTGGTCGTCATCAGCGATGGCGGCGCGAAAATCGACGACGTTCCCCGAACTGACCTCATAGACCGTCACCTCTCCGTTGAAAGTGTACTTGATGGGCTCAACAAAGTCAGTCTGGTGGCTGGCGAGGTCTTCAAGCTCCATGACACCGCCTTTGCTCTTGATGAGATCCACAATGGCCTGTGCGACACGGCCTTTGTAAAATCCGTCCTTGCCAAGGGTTGCGACCTCGCGGAACGTTTTCGCAAGGTTGGTGAGCTTCATGTACTGCCCAGGAAGTGGTGCCTTCCCGTCTAATAACATCTCATCGCCGTTTGGTGAAGCATTCTTCAGGAGGGACTCTGAACGTTGGTAGGAGAAGCTGTTTATTTCCGAAACCGGGAATCTGCGAAGCATTCGTCTGAGCGTGACATGCGATTAAAACCGAATGAGGTAAGGCATACCCTTCTTCTGCAAGTCTGATCGCCGGCTCCAGGACATCCGCCAGAGACAGATTGCCGCTCCCGAGTTGCCCAACAGTGTCAACCCATGCCGCTGCACAACCTAGGAAGATAGCCCAATGTAAGAGTAATACTGGGTTGCCCGTGAGGAACTTCTGACCTGGAACCGTTACTGAATTCAGGTTGGTAGCCGGGATGTTGTTGCCTGCTATGCCTTGACTGCGGGCATGATGGATGCTTAATTTCGCTGGGGATCGGCCTGAGCCGTTGAACGCCTTGACCGTTTTGGTCTTAGCATCGAAGAAAAGGCAAAAGGCATCGCTATGGCATGACTATGTTACTCTCGGCCTTTGGGACATCAATGTGCAGTGAGACTTGCCCTCCAATACCGCAGCAACTAGGCTCTGTCACATTCAAAGCGGCTGAAGTAGCGACTGCTGCATCGGCTAAACGGACAGAGGGGTGTCGGAAAAGAGCGTGTCAAGAAAGATCGTACCCGCTACCTGCGTTTCCACCTTTGCGGAGGATTTCCAAGCCAGCTTCGACTGCCAACGGTTGGGATGCGGCAACGATCCCCTTGGTCCCGTAGACGACAGATCTGCGGCTTGGAAAGCGCTGGAAAACGATATCCGGCTGCTCGACCTTGGTCCAGTCAATTCGCATTTTGTGTCAAGATTGCGGCGCCTCTGGTTGAGTATGGAAGGAGTAAGCGAGCTTTGGGTCTTTACGCGAGCAAGCGACAAGAGGTCGAGGGGGGAGCAGGTGAGCCGCACCGATGCAGTGTCTGGATATATGTCACGTCGTGGGAAGTGCAATGCTCGACATTATCGCGCTTGACAAACTGTGTATTTGGGAGCCGTACCCCGATAAAAGGAATAGAGTGGAATCTAACTCTCAGGCCCGGGCCGATGAGGCAAGAAGGGGAGCATGTGCGGTGCTGGACTTGCTGGCGTAGCGGAAGAGGGCGGACACCCGATCGTCGTGCAGCGTCTGTGTCGTTCACCGGCTGACACATGCAAATAAACCCGTGGGTGCCAAGGACGACGCCTGGACTAAAAGGAGATAAGTTATCAGCATGCGATCGCACGATCCAAGATTAATCCTTGGGCGTTCCAACTGAGACACTGTACCGGAGGTTAAGGTCAAGTACGAGGGGAGCGACTCGGAGGGTTGATTGTGGCGACAACCAACTGCCAGTGGGAGAACGTTCAACTTGCACGAGGGCGCGGTCCATGGGCGCTTACGATACCATATCAGGCCCTCGGGGACCGCTTCGGCAGCACGCAACCTGCGAGTGATCAATTTCGCGTAGATAAGCAACATGAGCTGCCTATGGATAAAGGTGTTTTCATCGGCTTTTGAGATACACGAGATGTTCAGACCCGTTGGGACCTGAAAGAAGTGAGTAAGTGTGTCTGTCTTGCAGGACCATGAGGGCTGGGAGCACTTGATTGATAAGTCGTGTACCCAGAGTCAGGGACGATTTGATACCCGGGATGAATCTGGATGGCAGGGGCCACCTCTGATCACCGGTGACGAAGCTGTGTCCAGCCGGTGTCAATGCGGCGACTTCCGTCCGATTGTTGACAAACCCTGGCCGTGTGTGCGCACCAGTTTGTATTCACCACCGCGCTTTATGCCGGCAGCCCGACCAGTGCTGCATTCCAAGGCCAGCGCTCTGGCCAGCGTTCCGACGCAGCCGGCAAATCAGAGAAATACTTACTCGCACTGTCACCGCTCGCTGCCGATCGAGTTTAGCGTCAAGAGCATCCTTGGACGGGGCGACTCCTTTGTCATCTCGACGTCCCTGTCTTACTCCCCTCAACCCCTCCTTTCCTCCTTCTCTTCCCCCAAACACCAACCATGCCTAAGGCGCCCCCTGCGTCCGCTGCTGCTGCTGTCCGCTCGTCTACTGCTCCCTTCCCGAATGCCCAGGTCCTCCGTAGGAACCAGGTAACGCCACCATGCTTTTTTCGCGGTTGCCGATCACACTAATCTGGTCGATCACCATTTCCAAAGGCTTGCCACCAATGCCGACGGCGAAAGTTGGTGAGTACCTAGATATCATCGTCATCGCTATGCGCAAGCTGACTCTCGTCTTGCTTGCAGAAATGGTGTGTTTTATGATCCATGCCCGATGCCCGAGCCTGACGGGTCCACGATGTTGGCGCTTGTAATTCCCCTAGTGACGCTCAACGACCATGCTCGACCTGCGTCCGCTCGCACTCGTACGCCGTAGCTCACGCTCCTCCCGGTACGGAGTTGCCTCCTCATCCCGACTGTACATTCGATGAAAGTGAGCTCTCTGGATCCTTTTCTACCGGCTTCTTCTGACCGTTCGAATGGTATTAGTTCCCGAGACGATCATCCCTGATGCGCATGAATCTCCCAAGAACCGTTTCGAAAGGCTCGAAAATAGAATCAGTGAGTAAAAAAAACTGTTATATGGTGGCATCACTTAGCACTTCAGACTCTTGCACAGATGAACTGGAGGCTATCCTCCGGGAGAAAGACGAGGGCGGGTCGACGAACGGCAGCGATCCCACTCGCGCCAGTTCCACCACCAGCTCCTACAACTCGCCCTCCATGTTCCTGGACTACTCCAACAATCTCAATATTGACCCAACTCTCAACGGGCCCAACTTAGACATGGCAGGTTTTCCTGGCGGGTCGAGCCTCGATGACCTTGCGGGAGTGGCGCTTTTGATGGGAGACAGCACCCACCTGCAATCAAGTTTCACCGACAGCCCCACACAGGCTGATTTTGGCCGTTTGCAAGCGAAGATATCCCCCGTGCCCGACAACTTCGGTGAGCTGATCAACCCCGCATGGCCGCGGAATTTGCCCGACCTCACGACCCTCCGCCATCTGTGAGTTCGCTCTCCTGATATCCTGTTGCGGGCAGTTCTGCTAAGCCTTCTCAGGGTCGAGGCGTTCTTCACCTTCACCCCCCTCGCTGGACGCATGTTCCATGCCCCCAATTTCCAGGCATCACTTTCCCTCCCACCGACACACCCGAAGTTTCCGCTACCGGCAATACTGCATGCCATGTGCGCTCTGGGTAGCATGTATACTGCCTCCGTCTTCAATTCCCCCAATAGTACGTCAATTCGTGTGCTCTACCTCCCCCTTCCCTGACTGGACCACAGACGACTCTCGCCATGAAACATTTGCTGAGTCCCAGATCAGAGCCGCTAGGGATAGTTTGGAGTTTTCTCTGCGTATGACACTGGATCTGTTTGGATCGCTGCAAGGTACGCCGAGCTTCATCTATCAAGGAAATCAGCTGTGAATTTTGGTTGGGTTCCAGCTCAGATCATCATTGCTCTTTGGTACTGGTACAACGCTAGATGGTCCGAAGTGAGCATGTTTTCCTGGTGTTCAGCAAACAGCGCCGTTCTAACGTCTCACCAGGCTTGCGTGGCCTTCTCTATATCACTGCGTTATGCTGTCCCTTGCGGGTTGAACGTAAACCCTCCTTACGAAAGTATTTCAAGTTCCAACATGGCACGTACTTCCATCATCCCCCCGGCCGTCGACGTGTTGGAGGATGAGATGCGGCGGAATAACTTCTGGATAGGTGAGTTTCTGTTTACAGCGTGAAAGAAGTGTACCCACCCATCCTCCTAGCTTACTTGATGGAACGACATTTCGCTGCCATCAATAATTTCGCGATGTTCCTCGATGACGATGACGTCGCCCAGATGCTCCCAGTCCGCGGAGACCACTTCGAGCATGGGGTGAGCTACATACAACGTAAGACTCGTGTGCACGTTGTACTGAAAGTATTTCCAGATTTTCGTACCCCCGCGTGAACGCCAGTGGTCGTATGAGCCCGGCGTGGTGGACAGGCACTTGGACGAGCAGGTCGATTCTTTTATTTTGCATGTGAAGGCGGCGATGCTTCTGTCAAAAGTGAAAGTTTTCAACGGGCGATACAAGAAGCGAAAGCAGCTCGGTGATCCTGCGTTGATTCCAGACCCTGCAGGGCTTCCTGGCATTCCGCGACCAGACCTTATCCAAACTACCCCTGCCTTCGTCGAAATTGACCAACTTATTGTGTCGTATCTCGCCTCCTTCCCATCACAACTCAAGGATCCTCTCGCAAATGGGATCATTGACGTTTCCTTGCTCACCGCCATCAGCAGTGCACACTTGTGGGTTAAGTTTACCCTGTACCTGCAAAAGTTCATGCTAACGTTAGTCCCTATAGCGCCGCCATTATCCTCCACGAGGGACACGCCAATATCGGCCATATCGGTTGTGTCTCCGCATGCAAAATTCTTGCCGCCGCACGGGCGATTTTGAATCTGCTCTACGAAGCTTATTCTACAAGTCACAATCTTGCGTATCTGGGAGTCTTTCCCATGGTATGTCTCCCATTCTCCCACACATAGATCCTCGCGCTGACTTGCGGCCGTTTCCGCAGATATGCTGGTTCGCCGCGGGTAGAGTGCTTATCCGCTTCCTCAGGTCTGCTATCGGGGCGAAGAGCAGTGAGCACATCACTGCTCTCCAGGCCGAAATTGACTTCATTAGGTATTTCGCCCCACCGAAAAACTCGAAGTAAAGCTGCTCATCACACTCCCACCAGGTCTGTGGTGTCTGAGATTGGGGACAGTGCCCCTCATGCTTGTGCGTTCAATCGTCCTACCCCACCGACTTGATGCTAACATTGTTTTGATTCCAGTGCACTACGGACGGATGCTTACTGAGTACCTCGCTCAAACATGTGGGAGGGAGTACGCCAAGCCGGCGAACCCTCTCCCGCGTTCTGGCCGCCGCTCCCACCAACCAGAGGGGCACGGCTTCGCGGAGTTTGATACCGTGCTCGCCGCTAACTAGGCAGTCTTGGGTTTCCCGAACTCAAGTGGAACAACGCTGCGGACCTTTTTCCATGTATCTTAATGTATAAGTACAGTAGCGAAGGCGTTGTATAATGGGTAGCCTAAAGCGAACTTCGTGGGCCCGGCAATACCGGGCCGCCAGCAGACGGATGTGGCGACGAGCGGAAGGACGTTGCTCGGTCCTTGTCTCTAGCCTCCACGCACCCCACTTCACAAGCACAAGCTCCTAGTTTCTTCGGTCTCTCACACCTACTCTTCTGCCTTGGTATTCCTCTCGATCTCGAACACAATCTCCATGGGCGGTAACCAGTCTATTCCGAAGATCACGAAGCAGGACCGGGCCATCCTCGAGTCAGTACACCTCGCGCGGCCTGCTGCACACACCGAGATGTAATCGTTCACAGCCTGAAACTACAGCGCGACGAAGTGAAGAAGTACCAGAAGAAGGTCAGCACTCGTGCTGCTGCTGTGCGCCACGGAGCCTGATACCCGGCTGCGGAAGATTCAAGTGGTCTTGGACCGCGAGCATGAGATCGCAAAGCAGCAGCTCGCGGCAGGGAATAAGGACCGTGCTCTCGTAGCCCTGCGGAGACGTAAGTATCAGGAAGGGCTGCTAGCCAAGACAGATGGACAGTTGGAGAACTTGGAGCAACTGGTACGCTCTTGCTAGCTTTCCTCCTCTGTCGTTGTTTATCCCACCCCCCCCTCGCGTAGGTCTCGACCATTGAGTTCTCTCTGGTTGAGGTGTCTGTCCTGCATGGCCTGCAGCAAGGCAATGCGGCTTTGAAAGAGATCCACAAAGAGCTGAACATCGAGAACGTGGAGCGAGTGCTGGAAGAGACCCAGGAGGCAAGAGAATACCAACGAGTGAGTCTATCGGCTTGACTAGCCTTCCACTTGATTCTGATGATACGATTCAGGAAATCGACGAGATGCTCGCCAATTCGCTGACTGTAGAAGACGAAGAGGCTGTACAAGCGGAACTGCGAGAGTTGCAGCTTGAGACAGTATGTTATGTATCTCTCTGGGTCCGGGATATGCCCTCAACTCTCGGCATAGCTGGACGTACGGGATACAGAGCGGCCGATCCACCTGCCTTCTGTGCCAACGGAGGAACCCATTGGCCTCGTCACGAGTAAGGGTCTTACTGACATTCATCGTCCTCAAAGTTGACATGCAGCCCAGAACCAGGAACAGAACTGCAATCCCAAGAAGAACAGCGGGTTCCAATCGCAGCATGACGCATATAGCGTACATAGTAGCCGTACTATCTAAATTACTAATACACTGGAGAACCTTGGAACTCTACCAGCCCTCGAAATCGCCAAAGCCTATCCTTCGCTTTTTCTTGCCCTCCTCCAAAGGCCCTGAGGCAGACATGGAAACAGTCTCTATGGGCCGCTTGGCGTTGATATTCAAGTATTTCCCTACTCCCCCACCGGCGGAGTTGGCTGCTCTGTCTGTGCCCACCTTAACGCCGAACCAATTGATGTCATCCTTCGCCTTTTCCTCAGCCTCTTTCGTCCGTGCGACTTGGTTCTCGGCTTTCCGCGCTCGCTTTTTCTCTTCACGCCGTTTGTAGTCATCGAACGGGTCCTGGTAACTACGACACCAAAAGTTAAGAATGTGAGACTCTCGTTGCAGACCAATGACTCACATGATGACTTCTGTGATACGAATCTGCTTCGCTGGTCGCTCCGTCCCGGGCTTTACAGGTAGTGCTTCGAGCGCGTCGAGCACGTCCTCGCCACCCACCAGCTTGCCGAAGACTGTATGTTTCTTATCTAGGTGTGGCGTTGCGCGGAACGTGACAAAGAATTGCGAGCCATTTGTGTTAGGTCCCTTGTTGGCCATAGCGACAATGCCACGACTGTCGTGCTTCGCGGCGTTGCGGAGGTCATACTCGTCACGAAACGGTGCGCCCCAATATGATTCGCCACCTGAACCAGTTCCGGTCGGGTCGCCGGTTTGGATCTGCGCGAGAATTTGGAAAGCAGGCCCACAGGAATGGAGGGTATATACGCACCATGAAGCCAGGGACAAGCCGATGGAAGAGAACGTTGTTGTATTTTCCAGCTTTCGCCAGCTGGAGGAAGTTGTAACAAGTCTTTGGAGCCTGGAACATCTCAACAGTTGAGTTTACTAGCTACATTAGAGACCCAGACATACCTTCTCGCAGAAGAGTTCGATGTTCAGTGCACCACCGCCGAGACTGGTGATAACACGGACATAAGCACGCCGCTTGCCAACATCCTTCTCCTTACCCTTGCCTTTTGGCGGGTTTTGGAACTCGTCGAACATGAGCTCTTCCTCATCCCAGAGGAGTTGCGAGCTCTGTGTTTGCGGGTCGACGGAGGTCGAAGTCAACGATGCTCCGGGAAGACCCGTGGAGTAGGGGGACGCATTCCCTGCAGACGTCTGAGGACATTGAGAAAGGGATGGTCAAGTAAATAGAGCTCACAAGGAGTTGCCCCTTTCGCTTTGGCTACAGGCCTGGCTGCCCCTGTCTTTGCCACGGCTCCTTGACTTTTGTTTGTCTTGTCGGTGCTCGTAGATTGAGTTAATTTGCTACTAACAGAGGCAGGAGGGAGTCCATGAGGGTTTTGTAGGGTTATTACGTCCTCCCTGAAAACTTGTCAGAGAAAATGCCTTCATCTCGCAAGAACGGGACACTCTCACTTCTTAAACTTCACATCTGCGACCAGGTCACGGCCGCTCTTGACGCTTTCAGCCAGAAAGACGTTGCCTGTGGTGGCAATCGCGACGATATGCGAGTGTTCGCTGAACGGTTTGAAGGATATGGGATCGTGAATTTCCCCTGACGGCTTGCGGGAGTAATGGAGGGTGATGAGATCAGAGGGTTGAAGGGGCCCTTGAGTTACAGGGTTGAGGTTGTTGTGTTGTCTACACGCGGCCGGTTAGCTCTAAGACCGTCATAGGTACAAGAGGTGGAGGTACGCACTTGAGCCACGGAATGATACTGACGAGCTCGAAGACGTTGCCAGTCCCATCTACATTCCTTGCACAAACTGGGTGGTTGAATGGCTGGAAAGTGAGGGCACAACAGTCAAAGGGCGTTCGTGCACCGGGATGCGGCGCATCCTGCTTCCTGGACGAACGATGAACACTACGCGTCCGCTCGGAGAACTTGAAGACTTACGCCTTGTGTCCGGCGGAGGATGCGGTGTGCTGACCAAACATCCCGGAGTGCTCAGCATGGGTGATATAGAGCTTGTTGGAGTTTCCGTGCCCCATTGTCAGAGTGAATAGGTGTGATAGAGAAAAGCAAAGGAATACGCGGTGAACGTTGGCTCCCCGAGTCCGACCTGCGATCCCTGTCCCAAATCCGGCAAGCGGCTCGGGTGCACGTGGCCACAACCGGTTGGGCGCCCGCGCGACTCCAGGACTTTACCTCCCTGGCGCGGGCTGGGGGCCAACGCTTGCACGCCGGCGAGCACGGCTCTGTGGCTTCGACGACGCTGCGTTCTTTCCGCTGTTCCTGCTCTGCACTCCCCTTCGCTTTCTCGGACACTCCTCTGTCCTCTCGACAGTCGTCACACCCAGTCGGCGCCGTTCTCGCACGCCCTCACCCACTCCTCATTATCTAAATCGTCAACATGTTTGACGACTGCAAGTTCGTCCATTGTGCCACCACTGCAAGTTATTGACACCTACCACAGACGTAGAGCATGCTTCGGCTCCTGTTCCGGGTTCCACCCGCGGTCCTCTTCCACCACTGCAGTACGAGGGATTCGAGCCCTCGCCGTATGACCATGGTGATGCCAGGGCGGATACCTTCCAAGTGAGTGTGGCACATTTTCTGCGTCTTGGTCCATGTTCAACATGTCACGCAGGACCAACTGGAATTTGAGCCCCCCGCTACCCCAATATTCCAGCTCGGCGAAGTTCAATGCCCTCTCTCTGCCTCCCTCGTTTCCCTCGTCGTGTCCTCTGACTCTCTATACATGGCTTGCAAACAATCTCATCATCCAAATAGAGCTTTCCCGGGCGGAACAGTTCATCCGCATCCAAATACCTCGGAAGCCCAGCGAGTTCACCATCTACAAGCTCTTCCTCGATCCCTCTGGCCGTCATTTACTTGTCACGTCCTTGCAGGGCGAGAACTGGTACTTCTTTCGAGGTTGGAAGAAACCCAGGCAATTAAAGAGTTTCAAGATGGTCATCGAGAGTGTTGCCTGGAGCAAGGCCGCTCTCTTGTCCTCGTCGCATTCCACTTCCACGCGTGAAATGCTCGTTGGAGCGAGGAACGGGACAATTTACGAGGCAGTCCTGGACGCAGAAGAAGACTTTTTCAAGTCACAAGAGCGATACCTTCAACCCGTTTTCACGCTCCCCGAGCGGCATCCGGTAACAGGCTTGAAGTTCGACACATTTCCCCCTCTCGACCCGAAGAGAGCGCTCGTAGTGGCAACCACAGCAACTCGAATTTACCAGTTTGTTGGGGTTCCGGACAGAAGATCTGAGGACGGTGGCAAGATGTTTTCTGCTTTGTTTGGTAGCTATCGAGACACCGCGCCCAGTGAGTTCCTCTATGCAAGCCCGTCAGCAAAGTCTGACCTCTCGAAGAGATCGTGGAGCTGCCTGGCAACACTGAATACTCAGAATTGCATGTCTATGATCCGAATGCTGATCAAGCGTACTCTCTGCCGCGGACGGTGGCTTGGATGAATGGTAAGCTCTACCGCCGCACCTGCCTTGTTTCTCATTATTGAGTGCTTTGCAGCTGCCGGTATCTACCACGGGAACCTCGATTTTGAGTCGAACTCGGATGATCTCATCGACAGCGCTCAGCTGCTTCCGCATCCTGCACTGCCCGCATCCCCGTCTTTTTCCCCATCTCGGCAGGATGCTGCTCAGACAGTGACACCAATTTCTATCGCGTTGACGGAGTTTCACTTCCTGTTGTTGTATAGAGACCGCGTATCAGGTATCTCGAACCTGAACGAGCAACTTGCTTACGAGGAGCTGCTGCCCTTGGTGAGCACCGACCTCGATACGTTTCGGAGCATTTTGCGCTGAACATCTAATCTAGAAACCTAACGAGCAAGTCCGTGGACTAACCGCGGACCCAGTCCGAAAGACATATTGGGTGTACACTGACCAGTCAATATGGGAGATTGGTATCACCAACGAACGACGAGATGTATGGAAGATCTACCTCGACAAGGGCAAGTTCGACGCTGCTCTTCAGTATGCAAACGTAAGCCAAAAATTCTCATGTGGTTTTCGTCTGCTGAACACAATCTCCAGAGTGCCCTCCAAAGAGATAGGATCATGTCTGCACAAGCCCGAGCGTTCTTCAACGAAGGGCGCTACTTCCAGGCTGCCCAATGCTATGCTCAGTGCTCGATAACCTTCGAGGAGGTTACACTCCAGTTCTTGGACGTTGGCGAACGGGATGCACTTCGATCATACCTGATTTCACGTCTTGAACGGACACGAAAGACCGTAGGTCATTTACCTACACAGACTGTCGTATGCCTGATGGAACTTTCAGGACTTCTCACAACGGATGATGCTTGCCACCTGGCTTGTAGAGTTCTATCTCAGCAAATGCAACGAGCTTGATGATCTGGTAGCTTCTGAGTCAGTATCGCAGGACGTTGACAATCTCCTCGCTGAGCGCGCAATCCTTGAGGATGACCTACGGCATTTCTTCGAGACCTACAAGGTAACCACGTGTTGTGTGCGTTTCAGGGAGTCGCAACCACTAACCGTCCGCTTCAGGCAAACCTTGATTCCAAGACTGTCTACGAATTGATTCAAGGCCATGGTCGCACAGACATGTATCTTCATTACGCAACTGTGATCGGCGACTTTGACCGTGTTGTCGAGCACTGGGTCATGGAAGAGGAATGGACAAAGGCTATTGATGTCATCAACCGGCAGGTTGGTTCTTTGTCTTAGTTCTCGCCATAAGCTCCCTGAACGTTCTCCTGCAGTCAGACCTCGACCTTTACTATCGCTTTGCGCCAGTACTCCTGCGACATGCACCCAAAGAGACCGTCGATTCATGGTTGCGACAGTCATTACTCGATCCTCTTCGGCTCATTCCTGCTATCCTGCGTTTACAGCATGCGCCTCGCGACCCGCTATCGCCAAATCATGCCGTGCGGTACCTTAACCATGTCATCTTCGAACAGGGTAACACGTCCCCTACGATCCACAACCTGATGATCACGTTCTATGCATCCCCTCCGACAACACTTTCAGCCGCCTCGACAACGCCAACGAGTCGCCCGGAAGATGATGGGCCGCTGTTGCGCTTTCTCTCAACAGCACCCTCCGACCCACTCACCAATAAGCCATATTACGACCTCGACTATGCGCTTCGACTCTGCAAACAGAGTGGCCGAACCCAGCCATGCGTACACATATACTCAAAGATGGGTCTGTGGGAGAACAGTGTCGACCTTGCGCTCGAAAAGGGTGACTTGGAGCTGGCCAAAATCAACGCTGACATGCCTGAAGATGATGTGCAACTTCGAAAGAAGCTCTGGCTGAAGATTGCGAAATACGTCGTGCAAGATAAACAAGACATCAAGATGTACGTCACTACGTCCTTGACCTCTGATCCACAATCTCTGCCATTTACCACCCGAGAACAACAACATGTGTTGACATCCCCCGAATATTCTGACTTACGAGCCTCTTTGACACTCCAGGGCGATGCTCTTCCTCGAGAACACTGATCTCCTCAAGATCGAAGACATCCTGCCGTTCTTTCCCGACTTCGTCGTTATCGACGACTTCAAAGACGAAATCTGCACCGCGCTGGAGGGCTATTCGGGGCACATCGACACGCTCAAGGCCGAGATGGATGAGGCGACGAAGAACGCTGAAGCGATCAAGCAGGATATCGCTGCGCTGCAGAAGCGCTTCATCACCGTGGACGCCACGGAGAAGTGCTCGCACTGCGCCCTTGCGCTCATGACTCGCCAGTTCTATGTCTTCCCCTGTCACCACACCTTCCACGCAGACTGTCTGATTAGCCTGGTGAGTACCCTCTTACCCCACATGGGGCTCCACTTCTCGTAAATCAGAGTCCTCGAGCTTCGCGGGTCTCGCGCGTCGCGTTCACAGCCGCATCACCTGCACGTTCATCTCCGTGGGTTCCTGATATGCAACGTAGTAGTTGCCCAGTGCTTGTTTGACGTGCATGCGAGCTCAAGCTGACGACGGTGGCCACGCCACCTCCCGCAGACGAAAGAATTCCTCCCCGCGCACGCGCTCCGCCGCATCCTCGCGCTCCAGACCGAGCTTCTCAAGTCCTCCGCCGCCCAACCGCCTGCCATCGGCATCGACCGCGCCGCCATCGCGAACCCGACCCTGCTCCCCGCCACTCATCCCGGACGGCAGCGCTCGCTCCTCTCCGCGAACTTCGGCGCGGGGGTGGCTGCAGCTGCTGGCGCGCGGGGGGCGAACGCCCTCGGGCGCAACATCCTTTCAGCAGGCGACCGCCTGAGGGACCTCATCATTCCCGATGCGCTGGCGACCCTTGTTACTGCGCCGGTGGGGTGGATTCCTGGGATCGGCAGCGGCGGTGGCGGAGTGAAACGCAGTGTAGGCGAAAAAGACGCGGAGAAGGTGGAGCAGACACGCCGGGAGCTCGAGGATCTCCTTGCGGCGAACTGCCCGCTGTGCGAGGGCGTCGTCGCTGGGCTCGACAAGCCGTTCGTTCAGGCGGGAGAGGTGGACTCTAGCTGGGACTTGTAGGTGAAGTTGGAATGACATTGCTGCTTTGTTGACGAGTTCAGCTATCGTGTTCTCGGCTCAATATATACCTGCGCCGCTAGTTCGATGATTACTGCGAGTCGCGAAGAACGTGTTCTGTGAGTGCATACTTAGGATGCAAGAGCGTGGTACGTCCTGGTACACCCTGAGTCGATTGACGTCGATGCAGCCTGAGCACATATAACGGTCGGAAAGTGCGATTCTTTGTGCCTACAATCGACAGAGCCGATTCCGGAAATTTTCCGGTTATAGGTTGCGATAAAGCGATCGATACTACTAAGTACTGTGCTCGAGGAACAGAAGCCCGGACACTAGGAAGTCGTTCTATTGTGGTGTGCCCACCTGTCCTACCTGTCCTTCGTGTCGTGGTGGCATATTGTGTCCCGGTGGCACCTCGGAGTCCTGGAATCGAGTGACGGTTGCGACGTGCAGATGTCGGTGAGTGGGTGACGAAAGGTGACGCCACCAAGGTTCTGCCAGACGTGATGCATGGAATCGTTACGGCGCATGATACATAGGCCAAGACCTCGCCCACGCCCCGAAAAGTGCCAAACGGAGCGTGCATTCGTCGAATGGAAGCACTTCCCCGTAGCGGAACGCACGACGCGGCGTTCTGGGCGGCTGGCATGCAGGCTGGAGCAGAGGACTAGTGATTGATTTTCTTGGTCCGCCCGGCTTTGCGGCGTAGCCTGGCGGCCTTGCGCGCGCCCATCTAATGCACATGTCATGACGGGATCAAGAAGAATATGAGTATCAAGAGCGGCGAGTAAGGTTGCAACAAGCCCGGGGGGCTTCAGTGCGTACCTTTGCCTTCTCCTCCTCCAGGCTGCGTCGCTCTTCGGCGGCCTTTTTGCGCTGTTGGGTGATTTCCTTCCGTCTGCAGGCCGCACGGGAAAACATCAGCGATGTCAATGGGAGGGAAGCTGAGAAACTGGGAGACGATGGCGGGGTAGGAAGAAGGATGGGTGCGAAGAGAACGCACCTTTGAATCTCTGCGAGCTTCTCATCCTTGAGCTCTGTGTGGAGCCTTTTGATCGCCTGCTCCTTCTTGAGCTTCTCCATGCGATCGTCCCACTTCTTTGTCTTTACGCCCTCTGGGAGGTGAGAGCGTCTGATTTGGACAGGCGGGTGTTGTAGCATGAGACTTGGGAAACATTCCAAGGGATGGAGAGGATGCTCACACAGTAGCAGACTTTGGCGGCTTCCATCCTTTCCCAGAGACACGCCCGCTGGACGACTGAACCAGGGGCCGTGAACGAGAATTGTGTTGGCTTGAAATAGAGGCGGGGTCTGGCTGTGCGGAGGGGACGGAGGGTTGTGCGTCGGCCATGAGTGGAGAATTTCGTGCGTTGGGAGAGGACCGACGCTCGGGCCGCAAGTCGCTGAGTCGGTCCCTGAAATGGCTGAGGCCGCGAGATAGATGCAATCGGCGATTGGGCAGACACGTGGGCAGATCTGGCCGCGCCGGTGTGTTCCGCGCCGGGTAACCCAGTCCACCAAGTACACGCCAAAGCAGACAGGCAGGTGCGCTGGTGTCCTCGCCCGGCGCCCGATCGACGTCGAGCAACGTCGAGCAGCCTCGTCGTCTCTCCACCACCCCACCGGAAGCAGCTTACAAGGCACCTCCGTGGGTTCGCAAGGGCACAGCGGGCACGCGAAATGCTTCGGGGTTGATGATATCATGAGCTCCCAGGAACGGCACCAGCAGGCGCTGTGGCGCTCGGATACGGTGTGAATTGTCGTTCCGAATCCCTGAAGCCTTGCTGAAGCCTCAGGCCTCAGGCTCGCCCTGGGACTCACATGCATGGCGCGCGTCTCTGCACGAGCTGTACGCTCGTTCGTAGCCCCGAGGCGTGGGGTGCAACATGTCGGACATGGTTCAGGCGCTCTACACAGCACTCAGCCATCGCGGGGGCGTGAAGCTTAGCTGGCCTGTGAACTGGGGGCGCAGAGGGGCGTCTTCAGGCGGGGGCACTTGTGATAAGAGAGGTGTCTCACTGTCTAGGCTGGATTGGGTTGGACGATGTGCTCGGCTGGCCAGCGTGACGGAACCGAGTCGGGTGTTGACCTGTGTTTGTCGTGCCGCCGGGCTAGACACGCTGGCCCGCTGCTTGCGCTGCGAGTCTGTCCACTGACGGCCATCGAGTCGCCTCAGCCCCACCGGGCCACGGTCTTCTTCTGCAGGCCTCTCCTCCTCCGCTCTTTCCTCCCCTCACACTCCTTCCCTCCACCCCCTGCTCGCTCCGCGCACACCCTCATGAACGTCATGAACTCCCCCGTCGACTACCGCGCCCACGACGACCACCTCAAACACCTCCTCGACCAGCGCGCTGCCCGCGCCGACCTCCATGCCCGTTTTCCCTCCCTCTCAGAGTTCTCCGACTCTCCTTCGGTTTATAGCCACCCCCAATTCTCCCCGCGCCCTCAGGATCGCATGGACGCCCAGTCCCACTCCTTCCGTTTCCCTCGCAGCCCAAACGCCTACACGCCTTCCCTCTCCGAGCCCCGCTCCCCTATCTCGGACAGAGAGCGCCTAAACATCCCCACTGCCTCCAGCCTCGATCTCGACGACGACCCCCGTTCTTCCTCTGAGCTTAACAGCATACGCGATGGCCAAGATCCGGATGACTCGCCCCACGACCCAGAAGACGAGCCCCGGATCAGTATCTACGGCCCCAAAATGCGCTTCCACTCCCCCGCCCCTTGGGAAGAGGACGATCTGGATTCAAAGTCCGTTGTCGAACAACCCTCCATCTCGAAGCGTGTCAAGAAGAAATCAGAGTCAAACAAGAAGGGTTGGCCCCTCTCCAGAGTCAGCACTGAGCCCCGTCCCAGCACAGACTCTACCCGTTCCTCTAAACCCAAACAGTCCTTTGACGCTGCTTCTACCGTTTCTGCCAATGGCGCGTTAGCGTACGCATATCTGCATATCTCCTTTCCCTTCCTCTCCGTTCCTAATCCCCCGTCCATCCCGCAGTGCCCTTGCCCAGGCCTCCATGTCTTCCACATCCTTGGCCATGCATCAGTCACCCCATTCCTTGCGTGACAAGCTCTCTTTACCCCGACTGCGATCGCGGACTACGTCCAACAATGTCAGCAGTCACGACCCCTTCTCTTCGTCAAATGCTTCCCCTATAAATCGTATCGCCACGCCGCCTCATCAGGATATGTATGGCGATAGCCGTGCAGTTTTCGGCCATTCTTCCAGCCCGTCCAGCAGCTCCCACGCAGAGTACTCGCATCCATACGCCAATCCCGACCTCGCACGACCCGTAGACAGCGAACCCCAATTGCCCTTCCCGAGCGGGTCAGGTTTCGGCGCTACCCGTACCGATTCAAGTGCCACTCTTACCGAGACGACGCCTAGCAGTAGCATGTCTCAATTCCGTTCCACGACCACCCTTGGTCTCTCACCTGGCACGTCGACGACCTCAATGAATCCCAGCTTGAACGAGTCGGTCTCCTCTCGTTTCAAGGGCATATCGTCTCCTATGCCCGTCGACAAGGCTTCGCTCCACCCCGAACAACTCAACAAATTGAACGGCTTTCAATCTCCCATCACCCCTGCGAGTAGCCTCAGCACGGTGGCACGGAGTCGAGACATTGTTCAGCAGCCCGGAATACACATGGGCGGCCTCAACGCATGGGAAGCTGCTAATCCTAGCAGCAATGGCGGCGGAAGTGGAGCGTTGAAGCTCATCTCTTTGGAAGAGGCACAAGCACAAGCCCGCGAACGTTCGAGGAGCCAGACGGCGCAACCGGCCATCTCGAGTCCGTTCACGACGGTGAGGCCCCAGTTCCCTGAGCCGGAGATGGACGTGCAGCGTGGACAAGGAAGAGCACGTTCAAGCAGCGCGGGTGGGTTGAAAGGGAGAACCGTGTTCGACTCTCCCCAACATGGTGCAACGGCGGGCCCTGGCGACTCCCCGATCAATGGTCCGTCGCGGCAGATGGCAAGGAAGAAGAGCGGGTTCATGCGGTTGTTCAACGGCAAGGAGCGCGTGTCGCCAAGCTCTCCGCCACCCCCCGTACCGACATTCACTCAGGACGCGTTTGCGGCCATTTCCCCGCCTCCGCCATCGCAGTATTCCCGTCCTCGCCAGGGATCAGCCCATCGCGTCCCTGTGCCTCCTTTATCACCTGGCGATGGAGGTTCGCCCGCTGAATCCCCTCCTGCGACATCAAGCGACTCGTCAGCGTCGAATTCTAGTGGGATGCGGGAGCATCTGAGCGTACGCAGGAAGGTCCCAGAGCTTTCGATCGTCACTACTCCGTCAACAGCGAGTTTGTCCGCCAAAGTACCTCACACTGCGCCGCTGTCTGGTGGTTCCAGCGATCATGGTCACCACCACTTGACACCAACGAACGTCGCCAACCGTCAAGAGTCTCGATCGAATGGGGGCTCGCCGATAAGCGCTCCGTCATCTAAGACGGATTTTGTTGGGCTCAGTATTCGCCCAATGTCCACCCTGTTCACAACCGAACTGAAGGAGCTGGCGGACAAGGAGGACCCCTCGTTGGTGCCGCGCCCGTCCCTCGATATTGACACCGGTACACCCACCACCGCAACGACGGCCATCTCGCCTCTCAGTCCGGACTTCCCAGGGGTGAAACCGCTGGGTTTCGGGCGTTCGGGCGACGAGAAGACGGGCCACATTTCCATCGCGCAGGATGACCGCGATCAGTCGAGCATTATCCAGGCGCTCCAGGAGCAGATCCTGTCAACGCGGCGGGCGTGGCAGCGCCAGATCTGGGAGCTCGAGGGACAGGTGCGCGACCTCAAGGCGGAGGTCGAGGAGCTCAGGGCTGTGGAGGGCCAGAGCGAGTACTGCGCGGCGTGCGGACGTGGAGCTGTCGACCGCGTCGCTGACGCCTCGCTCAGTGACGATTCTTACAGGTCGCTCGAGGAGGCGGCCTCGGCCATGAAGAAGGCGGGCGGGGTCGTGAACCGGCCTCGCGCGCGAACGGGCGTGGGGTCACGCTTCGCGGCACGAGAATGATTGGATGGATGGATGGATGGAACGGAACGACCTTTCATGCCTGGTCACGGTGAGCCGTTGTTTATATGCGTGCGCGGCGCACATGTGTATACGCACTCGGACGGATGGACACTCTTTCTCTCTCCCTAGCCTTCCCCACATCCACCTTGCAGTTCCATACTTCTTGGCCACCCCCTATGATACTGCTACTGTCAGTCCCACTGTAGATAGACTGGCCGTGTCCGGGGCCAGCGACCACGGGCAGTAAAGGACGCTCTTCAGCTTCTCCTCTGGTGTTTGTTTTGTCTGTCTGTCTGTTTATTTCTATCTCTATCAGCCTGTGTAATTTTGCATCTTCCTCCATCGAGGCTCGTCTCTCTCTGTCCACGCTCATTCTACTCGCACTACCTCCAAGGTTCGCAGCTTGCAATTTGATACCACACGTACGCGCGTTGTAAAGTAAAGTCCTCTTATAATGTCTCGGCATCCTCCCCTGTCCCTGTCACAATGGCACCGCTCCCTCCCATCGCACTCCTCTCTGATCACCTTGCATTCTCCTTTCTTTTTGCAACGTAAGCAGACCTCTCCTTTGTTTGGTACCGGAACCTCTTGTACCCTGTGGATGTGGATACACTCTCATTGTGCAATGTACACTCTGGTTGAGCCGCAGGCTATAGTACTGCGAGCGCCATGTCTCTCCTTCCCCTGTCTGCCTTCTGAGGCTCCTCCGCGTGTCTTCAAAATGATGGGATTAGCATAAACATGGTCCATGACGAGTGTGTACTAACTACATAAGTAATCTCAAAGATGTTGATGAAATCCCAACGTCCTTGCAAGCAATCCATCACCCGTCGTCCGCGCCGAGCAACCATCCGATACCCTTTTGCAGAGCGCGCGAGGCCTGCTTCGAGACGTGTGTGCTGTCCGGCCGCGTCCTGCTCCCACTCCGAGACCTGCCCGACTCCTCCGGGAAGTGTGACCGCCCCCGTGTCGCGAACGAGAACGGGATGTTGGCCGCAACGCGGCCCAAGGCCTTGCTTGCCAGCGCAGCAGCATCGGATGAGGGGGGGATGTGCATCTGCATGCTCTGCAGCCGCGTTGCGAGCGACGCAGCGACGTCCGCCCCGGTGACGTGTTGGCGGGACGTTGCGGTCCTCCGGCGGCCGCCACGCTTGCGGGAGGCAAGTGCCTCCCGGCGGTGCTCGATGTCCTCCTCCTCGAGCGTGCGCCATGCGGCAAGGATGTCTGGGAGCTTCTCCCTGGGGCAGAACTCGAGCGCGCGGCCGAGGAGGGAGAGCTTCTTCGCGACGTCTGGGCACTCAGGGTGCCGCCCGATCTGGAAGCACGTTACCCAGCAGACCTCGCTTGCCTCCTGGATGGCGGGGTCCGCTGCGCCGAGCGCGCTTGAACTTCGGAGGAGCAGGAGGGTGTCCACCATGGTCTCGCTCGTCTCAAACGCACGCGCGAAGTCCTCAACTTGGAGCGCGGTCTCGGCAAGCATGGCGAGAGTCTTGACCTCGGCGACGACGTCGTTGCGGAAGCCGAGCTTGCGGACGAGGTCGAGGATGACCTCGGTGTGCTTGTACGCGTCGTTGTTGCTGGAGAGAACGCGGGAGACGAGTGAGAGGCGGTCTTTGGTGAGACGGATCTCGATTGGCGATATTGGGATGCCAGGGCGGGACATGAGGTTAAATGAGCACAGGCGGGAAGTGGCTTCAATGAACTCCTTCTCTTGGATGACGCGGTCCGAGGGATTCGGGACGTCAAGACTGGCGATCCGTGTCATTATCGGATGGTCCAGTCCCAGAGGAGGAAAGGCACGTACCAGTCGTATGCCAGCTTCATGTCCCCGAAGTGGTAGTTACCTGAAGTCGCATTGTCGTAGAACTCTTGCGAGCACGTTAGACAGATATCCTCGATCACTCGGTGATCGAGGGACCCGTGCAGGGCCGACGACTTGAGTAGCTTCTTCGCGATATCGAAGTCTTCAGGACCTATCAGCCTTCGCTGCTCCCATAACAATCAAAGGAAACACTTACTGCCAGTGCTTAAAAGACCACTGAAGAAGATCCGAATGATGTCGTCTCTTGATAGTAGACAGAAGGCACTCCGCGAATCACCTTCGTCGGAGCCGGCAAGCTTGAACATGTCCTCGAGCAGCCATTCCCAGTCTTCTTGGGTGTCGAGCTGATCTTCCGCAGCGTTCGCACGACGCGCCATCCGGTTCGCCCGAGAGCGTTGCTCACCAATATTGGTGTTGCTCTGCAGGAACCAGGGCAGTGGTGCAGGAACGCTCCACCTTGACAGGATCTCTCCAGACTCCAGATGAACATCCAAGACGTCCAGCGCGCGCGACAACAATGCCGTGGGCAAAGGCGTAAAGAAGAGGAGCAAGTCGGAGGGAGTTGCGCGTGGGCGGGTGGTAGAGGGCGTAACGAAATCACCTAGAGACGTAATGGTCGTGTCGGCCTCGTCAGTTTCATCCTCTTCGTCTTCGGGTGTCTCCCACGCAGGGAGGCACTCGAATATGCGACTCATCGTTGGCCATTCATCCAACTTGTCGCTCCCATAGAGACAAGCAAGGGCGACGCGCGCCATGTCCTCGTCGTCCTTGATGATACGCCGGCCTTGCGCAAGCGTCGGCTTCGATGCCTCGAATATCGCGGCGACGATGTCCAGGGGCGCGTTCAAGATGTAGTTGTAGAGCATGCGTGTACTGAGCGACGGGTCCGGCTTCCCAGCCCGCTCTGCGCGTGACTCCAAGACGAAGAGGAATGGCATGGTGAGTTTCTCGATATCCCTTGCGATGCTAGCTTCAGTAGAGTGCGCGAGGTATGCGCGGACGATATCCTCCGGGGACATTGACCTCCACCTTTCCAATGACCAATCCTCCGCCACACTATCCGCTCCCTGGGGTGCGTCGTATACCAAACGCGCGATGAGACTGAGGTCCTCGTCAACCTCATCCAGCCCAGTGACTCCCTGAGATGCGGCGTGCTGCACGAGGACGAGCGCGGCGTCGGCCATGCCTGTGGACAGGAGCACATGGTCGATCCTTCGAAGGTACCAGGATGATAGCTCAGATGACGAAAGAAGGGCTGGTGTGGACGGGAACCTTGGATCTGCGGTAGGGGATGAGACGGAGAAAGGCACGCCGCACTCCTCGAGGGCGCGAATACATTCAGAGGTCTCCGTGTAGTCTGCCTCCTCCCTCCATGGGTTGGACGGTTGTTTCAGCTCCGCGTCGAAAGCAAGGTCATAGGGCGGTAGCAAGTCGCGGCACTCAGATGCTGGGGCATACTCCGGGATGCAGTCCAGGATCGAGAAGCGGTACGGCCAGAGGGTTGTCCCATGTCGGCCGACCAATATGCGGAGTGCGACGAAGTGCTCCTGTGAAGCGAGCGCACACGCGGTTTCTACCAAGTCCGTCGCGAGGAATTCTGAGAGGGGTATGGGGGCCTTGCCGGGCTTGGAGGATGCTTGTGTGGGTGCAGCGTCTCCATCCGCCCAAGGGTCATCCTCCCACTCCTCGTCAACTGCGCCCTCCACGTCCTCGTCCACTGCTGGGGCTTCCTTGCATATCTGGACCCAGGTATTGAACCGATCGAGTCGTTCGAGTAAGACCGCGCGTATTCGGCACAGTTGTGCATCTGCAGGTTCGGCGGCGAAGTATGAGAGGAGGGAGGCATGCCGTGTCCCTTCGTCCACCTCCACTGTACGACCCGTTCTCTCTTCCTCGTCGCACCCTACACCTGCGGCAGCCTCCCAAGCGCGTGTTATTGACGAGGCCGTCCGTTCAACTCCAAGTTCAAGCAGCGCCTTCTGGACGGTGGCGTCCTCAAGTATGCGGTCGACACAAGCGGCAGATACCCAAAGATCATCATGAATAGGCTTCAGTAGTTTCTCCACATAGTCGAGAGAGACGTTGTCGTCGGGAAGGGCGATCCACTGTGAGGGTGCGTCCGGCGCGGAGGAGGTTGTGGCGGTAGACATGCTCGAGAGACGAGGACACGTGCAGGGAGGTGTACTTTGGCTATGACGTGGGCGGCAGTCTTCTGGCGACGCGGTGCCTCAGGCTGTCGCGCGGATCTCGCATGCAGTGTGAACGGTCGGACGCACTGACCAGGCTGCACGCAATGCTCATATAGCGACGGGACATTATGTTGGATGCAGTACGGGCATACAGACAAATCAACTAATCATCAAACCTAACAAGACGATCGCTATCTTTTGGCGGCAGCGCAAGTAAAGGTGTTTGAGACGAGCGTGGTGCGTGCGGCCGAGCACTTCATATCCGCACCCAACATGCTCGCAAGAGATCGTCCCACTCGAAGGCACACCACTGCACCGCGTCAATCAGAAGAGAGTTTCCTGGATGGGTCATATGTTAGCGGACAGGACTGTTGCGTTGCCGCAGATCCACAGACCTCATCACGAAGATATTCACCCACGTCGCTAGACAAGGAGGTGCATTTAGAAGGAGAGTAAGGGAGAATGTTTGAGGACATACGCCTGGTGGAAGACAATGATTGCAGTGGGGTCAAGTTTTCTTGTGTCTACTGTCGACCGTGCAGTTACACCAAAACCCTGGTGGGGGATAAGCTATGGCCCAAGCAGGATTGGGACGTGACTCACTAATGGTGTATCATTCATGCTGTACACGACCACTCCCTGATGTTCGGGTGTATCCTCCGTTATCCGACCGAGGTGTGCTTTGAGCACATGATTACCATAGAGGAAGGGCATCTCTCCATTAGGCTTGATCCAGACCTGGGTTGTGCTGTTAGCCAGATGCAAGCATGGGGGTACGTGCTTTTCGCACCTTATATTTGGCATACTGAGCAAGGTAGTCGAGGGCTGTGATATGGAGTTTGAACTTGCCGCTCTTTGTGAATTTGCCGAAGCAGGTGCCGAGGCTGACAAGATTTGGACGAGCGACGGAGATAGCCAAACGCATGGAGGACTCAGACACGTAGAATACGCGGTCCTTTTGGAGGCGGAAACAGTGGGGTTCATCTTGCCTGTCGATGAGATGGACTAGATTTTTACCCTGTCGTGGACGGTCAGTTGCGTGTGGTGAGAAGAGGGGAGGTTGTGCACGATGTAGTTGGCCAGCTTGGAGAAGACCGTCTTGCTCTCCTCTTGTGTGAGTGGACGCATGTCTGCGGGAGGAAGGAAAGACAGGGACGAGATGGAGGAAAAGTGAGCGGTTCGAATATTTGCCACTGCCAGTCTCGCGCGCGTGCCATGGCCGACCGCCGGTTGAGATCCCACACGTGGGGGATCGGGGGGTTCGTTCCTGCCTTGAAGTCAGTCCTGGGCTTGGAATGGCTTTGCCCGGGGACGGGAGTGCGACAGGCTCGTGCTCGAGACTCGACGGCTCCATCGTCCACATCCACGTCCGATGCTCATCGCCCCCGCCAAAATCGCGCAAGGCCAGGGACGCGTTGTTCTGCGCAACGACCCCTCCGGGAACGTCTTCTCAGAACTGGCCGCAACATACCCGCTGAAGCTCCTCGCCCCTCGCCTACCCTCCCAAAATGTCTCCATCGTTTATATGCTCAGCTATGGCGGTGGCCTCGTTGGCGGCGATCGTATCCGCCTCGACGTCGAGGTGCACGATGCGGCTTGCCTCGCTATCCTGTCGCAAGTAAGCCATGTCTTCCTCTCATGCAGTATGCACCCTGCTCACATACGACCAGGGTTTTACCAAGGTTTTTAAAACTCGTCCGGGACAGCGACTCTCGGCCAACAACCAGATTCACCCTATCACAACACAGCATCTCCACGTCCGCGTTGCACCAGCTAGCGCATTATTCTTATTACCTGATCCTGTCACTTGCTTCCGGGATGCCAAGTACCACCAAATCCAAACCTTTCATCTCTCCAAGGACTCCTCCGCCGTACTGCTCGACTGGGTCACCGCGGGGCGCAAGTCTCTTGGAGAAGAATGGGTTTTCTCCAGGTATTCTAGCCTGATTGACGTTTTCGTCGACAATCACCGCATAGCCAAAGACGTCACGTTACTCCAAGAACGCAACCCCCATGAAGGTTCTTTAACCCATCGATCGCTGGCCGACTCTCTCGCGCCGTATTCTTGCTACGCAACAGTCATCATCTACGGACCGCTTGTTCGAGACGTTATACAACACCTGTCAGAGGCATACAACGCTATCACCGTCTTCAAGCAGCGCGCTCCTGCGTCCCTTCTCTGGTCCTTCAGCCCAATATGCGCCGGAGAGGGATGCATAGTCAGGGTTGCCGCGACGGAAACAGAGGACGTGAAGCACTGGCTCGGCAAGGCTCTTCAGGACCTCGAGAAGATACTCGGTATCGATGCATACAGGAGAGCGTTCTCTTAGTTTGCCTGGCACTGCTGTTCGGATATCAAAATTTTGCTATGATAACGGATAGCCATTCCGGTGAGTGAGCCTTTACTCGTGGACACAGTGCGTTTGGATGAAAAAGTTACGCTCCAGATATCGACATGCTGCTAACCCTGCCACACAGGTTGATGTCTCTCGGGGCGGAATGCAATCGCGCTGGCGGCGGCCAACCTGACGGATGGATGCGTACAGCTTGGTGTAGCAGTGGTGTACTATAGTCGCCTCTGTGCCGTTGTTCCCTGGATCAGGAGCTTGGAAGGCACTATCCGCGGGTCCGTGATTGGTCTTCGTCCTCACCTACAACTCCAGACTAATGGATTACCCAGCAAGCCCGCTTCAAGGCTCAAGCGAACGATACGGAGCGCTTAGATATACCTTGAGGAAACCCAAACGTAGCGCGTGTATGTCTCTCGAAGTCAATGATAGAACACCCACTGCTGGTCCGGTGATCTTCCATCACGCGCCGTACTAAGCGGGTCAGAATACATAATTGTGTAGGTAAAGCGCACGGTTCTACTATATTAACCGCGGGTACGGAGGTTGCACCCGAGGAACCTTGTCCTCTAGATCTCTGCGACCCCCTACCCATCCCCAGATGCCTTCTGACACGCTCCGCAGCAAAGATGATGATAAGGACCCTGAAGCAGTCGAAGTTCAGGAAAGCATTGGAAGCGTATATCGCCCAAAAGTCGATACTTCTGGTATTGACGAGAAGCAGCTTATGAGGAGGATAGACTGGCATGTTGTGCCGTGGCTCGCACTCCTCTACCTCTTGAACTTCCTTGATCGAGGAAATATCGGTAACGCGAAGGTGAGCCATCCGTACATACACATAGATGTGACACAAGAGAAGGCTCATTTGCCTCGCAGCTATATCACATGACAGACGACCTGCACATTACCGACAAGCAATATCTGATCGCGTTGACCGTTTTCTTCTTCCCATATTCTTTGGTTGAAGTTCGTGGCATTTGTCAGTGACAAGGGGATCCGGAGCTTCACATAATCTGCATGCCGTACAGCCCCCAAGTAACGTTGCGCTCAAGAAATTGCGGCCGTCGATATGGCTCTCCTTTATCATGCTCATATGGGGCATTGCCATGGTACGCATCGTCTCAGTCATTCTGACTCTGTTCTCACCGCAGTTGTCGTCTACAGACATTGCACGGCGTAGTCACAAATTATGCCAGCCTTTTAGGTATGTCCATAATCTGCCCGTACTCGTCGTGTGATCAACTGATCTCCGCGCAGGGTTGCGATTCCTACTTGGATTAGCGGAAGCTGGGTTATATCCAGGCGTTGTGTTTTACATGTCGTGGTAAGTTTGATCTGTAGCATCAGTGTCACCATCACGATCATCTCACGTCTTCTCTGAGTTGGTATCGGCGTGACGAGCTAGGCATCCGAGTAGGAGTGTTTTTCTCGTCCGCGACCATCGCAGGGGCGTTCAGCGGGCTCCTTGCAACTGCCATTGCGAAGATGGACGGAGTTGGCGGCAGGCCCGGCTGGTCGTGGATTTTCATTCTCGAGGGCCTTTTCACCGTCCTCTGCGCCATCGCGTCCTTCTTCGTCCTCTCGGACTTCCCTGACGCAGCCAAATTCCTTACGGACACTGAGCGTGCGTCGACCCGACCGGGACATGTTCTTGCCCTCCGTCGTATTGATGCGGCAATTCGTTATCGGCAGGTGTTTGGGTCGTCCGCAGGCTGCAAGCCGACATGAAGTTCAGCGCGGGCGGAGAACCGTTCAAACTGAAGTATGTATGGCAGGCCTTTTCGGACGTGAATACCTGGCTTGCAAGTAAGTATTCATCAGTATGACTTCTCTGTTCTATAGAACTGATGCGTTCTCAGTGGGAATTTACATGGGCTTGTGAGCGAACCTCTTTCTCGTAACATTACAACTCGGTGCTTATATGTTCTATGTCCTACAGCGACGGACCTTTGTTCGCGTTCTCTCTCTTTACGCCCACCATTATCAATCAACTAGGGTACCAGGCTACAGTAGCCAATCTGCTATCTGTTCCTGTGTATGCCTGGGCGTGTATCATGACGGTTGTCGTCGGATTCTGGGGTGATAGAGCGAAGTGTAGGGCATGGATCAATTTGTTAGTTCCAGTCCTCATCAGAATCCTTGAGGCCAAGGCTCTAACGTTTTTCCTTCAGAGGCTTGTTTGGCAGCGGTAGGCATCATACAGGCTATTCATTGGAGTCCTCCTGACTCGCTCTACAACGGCAGGACTCGTCGGATACATCATCCTCATTTGTTCGAAGACCCCCTCCTTGTCGTACTTCGCCGTATATCTCGCAGCATCGTATGTGACGCCCCTATTTTTATTAAGTCTTTTGCTAACACTCTCGTAGCTCGATATACCCCACCATCCGTAGGTTGTTGTTTTGTGTCTGAGAAAATGCCACCCTGACACTAGATATGCATCTGTACCACAGCCAACTCAGTGTGCGTACACCGTACCGTATCCCTTGACTTTGGAAAGTAATATGAGGGCATTTGCTCTCCTCAGTGCATGGGTGTCGAGTAACGTTGAGGGCTCCTACAAGCGCAGTGCAGTCCTCGGGATGGCCATAGGATGGGGCAACCTGAATGGCGCTGTTACTTCCAACGTCGTACGTCACAACCAACCAGTTCCTTTCCGTGGCCCTGAGCGGTTCTTTTACCCCGAAAACAGTATCGAGCGGTCGACAAGCCATGGTACAAATTTGGACATGGGATCGTCCTCGCATACATCAGCATTGGCTGGTTATGTTCTCTGGCATACTACATGCACCTCAAGTATGAGAACGGACGTCGAGAGCGAGGAGATCGAGATGAGTTCATCGAAGGAACGGACAATAAACACGCAAACGAGAAGAACGGTCGATTTGAAAGTGTTAACGTAGCCAGGATGGAGAAGGGAGACCAATGGAGCGGATTCCGCTACACCTTGTGACGATAATTCCATAGAACAGGTGTCATGAAAAGTACCATGCGCGATTCAACATGTGAACAATGCTGTATTATCGTGAGCAGTGTTGGGGGATGTATGGTAGATACAATGCGGAATACAGACTGTCAGTGTGCGGTATGATAGATCCAACGTGGAGAACTCCATCAGATCCCAAGACACCTCAAATTAAAGCATACAAAAGAAGGCAAGGTGACGGTATTAGCTTAGACGGATGCGTCATCTATCCGTTTCGCTGCAGGGGCAGGTGAAGGTGAGGGATCCGGGGGCGCGTTGGTTGGCTCGACACTCTCTAGGGGTGGAGGTGCACTGCGCTCCTGGCTATTCTGTTCCAACCACTTGTCCATCGCGTCCTTGCGATTGGCGAACGGTCTACGGCCAAGAAGGGCGATCATGTCTTCACTAGATTCCAAATGTCAGCTTCAGCAAGCCATGCAATTGCAACACAGAACACACCGAGTGATGACCTCCTTCTCGAGGAGCAACTGCGCCACCTTCTCAACGTCGTCCTTGTGCTTCGTAAGAAGCTCCGTCGTCCGCTGGTGGGCATGGCTACAATGACATCAGCATAACGTCGGCTAAGAAGACAGAGCAACACGAACACAATCATCTTTCGTACTTGCTCGTCCAGCATCTCGGCTGTCTTCTCGCTGAAGGGCTTGACCAAGGATTCCTGTGTGGCATTGGCGCCTCCGTAGCTGACAGGACCGACAACAGTGTTCATGCCGTAGTTGGCGACGGCCTCAAAGGCGATTTTGGTGATCTTCTGGAGATCATCTTGTGCACCGGTCGTGATGTTCTCGTAGCCGAAGAAGATCTCCTCCGAGACACGCCCGCCAAGAGTCATGCATATCCTGTCGAGCATTTGCGGTGTCGAGAGGAGGTACCGGTCCGGGGGCAGGTACTGGGAACGCGATTTCAACAGACCTTTCGGCATTGGGGGGGCGAGACATGGCACGTACCTTGGCATAACCAAGCGCGCCAACACCGCGAGGGATGATGCTAACCTTCAGGAGAGGGTCTGCGTGCTCAAGGAACCAGCCACAGATTGCATGTCCAGCCTCGTGATAAGCGACCGTCTTCTTCTCCTCGGGACTGAGGAGCCTGCTCTTGCGTTCCAGACCAACAATGACACGCTCGATAGCGGCCTCGAAGTCGTCCTCGGTGACAGCGTCGTGGCCAACGCGAGCCGCATGCAGCGCCGCCTCATTACACACGTTCGCGACGTCAGCGCCAGAGAAGCCAGGGGTGAGCACTGCGAGCTTCTCCGCGAACTTCTCGCGCTCAGGGAGTGTGTCCGAGAGGCGGAGGGGCTTCAGGTGGACCATGAAGATGCCCCTACGGCCGACCACGTCGGGGCGATCGATAGCGATGTGCCTATCGAAACGACCGGGACGCATTAACGCCGAGTCAAGGACGTCGGGCCGGTTGGTACCAGCGAGGACGACGACGTGCTCCTGCGTGCCGAAGCCGTCCATCTCGACAAGGAGCTGGTTCAGCGTCTGCTCGCGCTCGTCGTTCCCGCCGAAGCCCTTCCCCTTCCCGCGAGACTTGCCGATGGCGTCGATTTCATCGATGAAGATGATCGAGGGAGCGTTCTTCTTCGCTGTTGCAAACAGGTCGCGGACACGGGAGGAACCCACACCGACAAACAGCTCGACGAACTCGGAACCAGACACGGAGTAGAAGGGGACGCCCGCCTCGCCCGCAGTCGCTTTTGCGAGCAGGGTCTTACCGGTACCGGGGGGACCAGAGAGGATGGCACCGCGAGGGATCTTTGCACCGAGTCGCTCGTAGCGGGAGGGCTCTTTGAGGAAAGAAACGAACTCCATGATCTCCACCTTGGCTTCGTCCATGCCAGCGATGTCGTTGAAACGGACGCGGACATCCGTCTCATTGTTGAACATGCGAGCCTTGCTCTTGCCAACGCTGAAGATGCCTCCGCTTCCGCCTCCTGCGCCGCCGGCACGGCGCGAGAGCCAGATCATGATGCCGGCAAAGAGGAGGGTGGGGCCAAAGCTGAGGAGGTAGCTGAAGGAAGATACTTCCTCATGGTAGGAGACTGGGATGCGTTCGTGCGAGGGGATACCAAGCTCCTGTTGCGCCTCGTCGAGCTTCCGCTCGAAGGCCTCCACCGATCCAATGGAGAAGAAGTAGTCTCCTCCACCAGACGGTGCGTTCGGGTACATTGCACCAGTGGCATTGGAGTGAAGCTTGACGCGAACCTTAGAGCGGTTCACGACTGTGAGGCTGTCGACAAGACCTTTATCCAGGAATGCTGTCCGGAATTCCTGCCATGTAATCTCGCGTGACGAGGAATACGACGTCGAGGAGAGAGCGAAGAAGATCGCTGCAGTGGTTGCAATGACTGCAAGTTGGTTGGGATTGAATGGGTTGTTGTTGCTGTTGTTGGGGTTCTCCTGCTTGTTGCGCCTGTTCCCGTCCTGTTGGTTCTTGTTCCCATTGTCCCCGTGCTGCGACGAGCCGGTCGACTGTCGGGCGGCCTGTTGTTGGTGGTACCGCTGGAAGAAACCATCAAGGCCTTTCAAAGGCTCCTGCTTCGACTCCGCATCCTTCCCGTCTGCCTTCCCGTCCCCTACTTGGCCGGCCTGTTGCTTCCCACTCTCCTCCGAGGACTTCGAGTCGGTTGGTGGCTTCTGGTCAGATGGTGGATAGCTATCCGAGGGCGTAGCGTAGAAACGGGAAAATCGTGAGGGTGCGAGAGCGGGCACAGCCCGTCGCCGTGAGAGCGCGACCGCACGAGCTCTAAGGGAGCGAGAGAGCATGAAGGGGAGAGGAAGAGAGGTGCGAGGGTGAGCTGGGCCGAGCCGACGCGGCCCACCGAGGCTCCCGTCGTTTCTCGCCACAGACCGGGGCGCGCGGCATGACTAACATAGCCCCTACCCTAGGGTTCCCCCCGACCCTCTTTCCTCCGGGGAAGCGCCAGCTCTTGTCCCTCGCTTCCATCTGTCTCGCAGCCCTCGCATTTGTCGACACAGCCCTTCTGACATTCAGATCAAGCGGTGCGACGACACATACAGGATAGACATAACGGATACTAGCCTAAGGGAAATGGGAAAAAGAGCTAGACGTTTGCCGTCATGATCGGCAGTAGCTCAGTGCTTCATGCGTCCGTCGATGATGTTGTCTGGGAAGCCGGCAGTGTAGTTGGCAGAGCAATCGTACTGGAAGTCGACCTCGGCGATGCGCTGCTTCATTCCCTGCACGAAGTTGTCCAGCAGACACAGCCCATCCTTGTTTTCTGTGCAGTGAGCAATGCCCGTCAACGGGAGTACACCATCGTTGAGGACAAAGCGGATGTAGGATTCCTTCTCGTCCTTGCCGTTGGCCGTAGGGCAGGACATAACCTGACCAACCAGATTCGTGGAGAAGGGCGTGATATGGGAAGCGATGTACATCTAACCAACGCATAAATGAGACTCGGTCCTTGGGAAGCGGGGGGAGAGCCTTACCCGGTCATTGACAACGTGGTCCACCGGGAGAGGACCCTTACCCACCAACGGAATCGACAGGTTCATAGCCGTGAGGACTGCATCACAGCAAGGATCAGGGCAACTCGAAGCTTATACCATGTGAAAGAGCTGACTAGTAGTGATAACCGTGTCGTGTGTCGCGTCCACGTAGATGGGCTGGTTAAGAGGGAAAGTGATGTTGCTCTCGTCAATGGTCCGGTTCAGAGTGGTCGAGAAGTTGGTGAGCGGGGTCTGCGTCAACCGGGCTACTAACTCCTGGGCGTAGCCGATTCCTTGAGCGGCGGCAGACGGCGTGCCAGGTCCGAAACTGTACCAGAAGTCGAGGTCTGATCATGCATGTTAATCGCTTTCGAAAAGTGGGAATTTGCATATCCGCAGCTCACCTAGCCCGTACTCGTAACCCTTCCATTCATCCTCTGTGAACAGATTGCAGAACTCAGAGTAACCCAAAGCAACCGTTTCGTAAGCACAGAGTGACTGCATCCTCGAAACTGCCGTAATGTCGAGCGTAAACCCGTCGATGTACTTTTGAAGGCGTTTGACAGTGTCTTTCAGGTAGATTTGCGTCCAGTTCCCGATCGCGACACTGCCGAGGTCAGCATTGGCGTTGTTAGCATTGGGGCAGGCTTCCCAAGGGGTTATAGCGTCGTAAAAACCGTCGTCCTCAATAACGATGAGCTGGTGGTAAGACGATTGATATTGCTGCACTCCAAAGAAGCCAGCGGCGAAGTGTAGACTGTTGGTATGAAGTCAGCACTGATCGCCGGGTCACAAACTAGTTGAAACAACAGGTTCACTTACGCGGAATCGACCATACGCGCCTCGGAAGTCGTGCGGAATACCGGGATCTGCGTGAAGTTCTTCAAAAGATGTCCGTACTTCACCCTAAAGGCAACCCCGAGGTCGAAACTAAGGGAACCAGTCGTTAGAAAGCATGCACCGAAACCCAACAAATACTTACAGCTGCTCACGACCGAAGGCGGTGAGGAGTTCGGCCCCGAGTTTGTACGTCCACGTGTTCAAGAACTCAAGGGGGCCTGAAGCAGTAAACCCTGTTGAGTTCGCGGCAGCGTGCAGACTCTTTGCAAACTGAGAGGGGCCGGAGTCCGAGGTAGGGTACCTGGCGCCGTGCCGATGGAGCAGGTGGACCTGAGTGAGCTCACAACCCGAAGGCACCTTGGCAGTGGCTTTTAGTCCGAACGCGTTTTCCCCAAGAGACCACCATGGCGAAAGGTTGCCCCAGTAGCGCATGGGGTCGAATGATGGATGGTTCATCGGCGCCTGAGCCGCCACAGGGTCGACCAGTGGGTAGACGTCGTGTTTCTCAGGCGCGACGGGTGCGGTCTCGATGACCCAGGCCTCGTCACCAGCTGAATAAAAGCGTCAGCTACATAAATATGCAATGAAGGACTACCCGAAACATACTAGGTGTAGGTCCTGGGTGGCCGACCTCCTGGGCATCAGGAAAGTGTACGTCGACAGCGCTGCCTGTGTTGGTCGCGCCAGGAGGAGGGAAGATAGCGGTAACCGTTGAGCCAGCCCAGGGCGCGCCGCTCTCGGCGGCCACAGCAACCGACGCAACACAGAGGGAAAGGAGAATGGGGTTAGGGAACACCATTATGCAGCGTCCGGCGGTCGTAGGAATGGGGAGACACGAGGTCTTCTGGCCACCGCGACACGAGGTCCGAGGATTTAAATGCGGGCGATAACTTACTCTCCGTTACCCTGGGCACATTGTCGGCCGCGGCGGGACGAGGAGAGAAACGGCGATGGACAGTGGGCTCGTGGACATGGCTGTTTGCCGGTCGCAGGGCCAAGGGTTTCGATCGAACGTCTTGATGATCTATACAGAACCCTGGGGTCCAGTGACCGAAGGATTGATGTCAGTCTCAGTGAAGTCCTTTCCAGGTATAAGTCAAAGTTGGGGGCCCCACGCCTACAGTAAGTATCGGTGAACGCTCGACGTTGCTGCTCGCTCGGGCTCGCTAAAATCGAGAGCGAAGAGGGACAAGCGCCGCCCAGTCGGCATCGAAGCCGAGCATCCTGCCGTTCAAGATGGTTACTTAAGACTATCAACTCCCTTGAGCGCTCTTCGGCCCCCCAGACCCAGGAGAAGGTCACCTGGTGGCTTTGGCGAAGCGTACTATCATACAGTCCTTCGCAGCTGGAAGCATTGAGCCGGATTAATTCTCTCATCGAACTCCTCACAAGTTCATCCACCACATGGCACCCGTCACTGTCTCACGGTCCGTGGGACCAAAATATACGATATGCCGCAATACCCTCAACCCTTCCAAACTTTCCTTTCTCTCTCTCTAAATTCAATTATGCCACTTGCTTCGACTTCTGGGGAACCGTGACTCGGATCTGTTTACCCCGCAATCCCCAATTTCCTCCTCCAAGTCGGTGTGAATTCTTTCATGGTAAGGGTAAGAGTCCTTCAACATGATATACGGCTCGCCGAGGTCCTAGGCATTTATCTCGCCGCTCATGGCCATGACTGATCCACTCTGTGTTCAGAAACAATCTACTAGGATAAGCACGGTCCGCAGACTCGGATGTATGGTTAACTATGAGGGTGCCACTGACGTGGCCGAGGCGTACATGCCTGGGATCTATGTTTTAACTTAAGGCAGGCTCTGATACAAGAAGTCACAAGCAGGGAAAGGACATCAGTCCTTAGCTATGTTAACATTTTGGCCTCTGTTCTTGAGTTCAACACTACACCTTCCAAATTGGTCACCATGATCGCTTCGGCGCTTGAAACACTGGGGGTGCTGGGTGATGGCATGCCTGTTCTCGGTTGCACTGGACACATTAAGTACTCGAGTGTTGGCCAGTCTTCCTTTAGGCTAACTTGCACTGTGTTCTCTGCTTCCGCTTGCTCTTCATCGTGCTATGTCGTCGTTCTCTTCCTTCCCGGCCTTCGCTTCGTTTCCGGACCTCCACCCTGGACCAAGCACTCGTACGTCAACTCCTCGAGCAGAAGGCGCAAAAGGGGACAAGGATAAGGGGCACAAGAAGTTAGAGAGATGTGAATACAGGGAGAGTGATAGTGAACGGAAGAGGAAGAAGAAGCACAAGCACAAGCATCGGGTGGGCGAAGACGGTGAGCGAGCGCGGCACAAGAGACGTCCTTCCTCTCGGTCCCCCACACGCGAGCGACAGCGATACGGCTGGGAGGAGGATGAACGGAGGAAACAGGAGGAAGATCGTGGCCACAGGAAGGAGGACGGGGACAGACGAAGTGCCGAGGAGGGGCTGGTGTACTTCTCCGATCGGAGGGGGGACCCACTGAACGTAAGGTTCGGAGGTTTGCATGCTGGCGACGTACCCAGGTATAGGTTGGTCGGAGGTTAGTCATGCAAATCGTCCGCCGCTGGCAACTAACAAATCGTAAGGTGGAAAGAAGGTGCTCGGCTTGAACCCTGCATTGTCCGTCGTCTACCGTGGGCGCGGAGGTCTCGAAATTGGTCCCTTCGGACGTTGCAAGGTACTCATCTATCCTGCTCTCTCAATGTCTGAGCGGCGGTTCACCATGCAACAGATTTCCTCACTTGGCGACTCCAGCACCCGCGCCTTGCTCGCTGCACCTCCGCAACGAAGATTTCTGGCCTCATCTGGAGATCGGTACAAGTTCCAAGAGGCCAATGGCTTCATTCCCATCAGGACGACCAAGCCATCTAAAGATATCCAGGCCTATCGCGAGATCGAGTTGGGGAAGCAAGGCCTTGACTCGGATGAATCCGACCTCTCTGAGGAGAGCGCAAGTTCTGGCGACGAGTCCGATACCACTCCCCTTACATCGTTGCAGTCGACACTTAAGTCTTTGGAAGGAAGGCTTTCCGCGAATCCTACTGATGTTCCTACCTGGCTGTCTCTGCTATCACACACGATTTCCACTGTGCCCATCACGTCCAAGAACGCCTCTCGAGCTCGTGCAGACATATCGCTCTCTGTCCTATCACGTGCGATATCTACGCATCCCAGCAATCTTCGCTCCAGGACCCTGCGCCTCAAGTACCTGAAGGCAGGCGAAACAGTTTGGGAACCAGGAAAGCTCTGGGAGGAGTGGGAGGATGCCGTCAAGTTCGGCGATATCGAGATATGGATGGCTTGGTTTGACTGGAGGGTGCGTAGGACTCCGAACCTCTTGGAAACCATCTCCGAGGATCTGGAACGAATATTGCGCGCTTCCACCGTCCACGAAGATGAAGTTGGTCAGTTACGGATATTCTGGAGAGCAGCCGTTGCATTGCGAGATGCAGGTAAGTATGCTTCCCGTGTGGGATGAATGAAGTGCTCACGAGTTGGCAGGGTACGTGGAACGTGCCAATGCACTGTTCCAGGCGCAGGCTGAACTGTAAGCGCATCTGCATGCAGTAAGCCAGTCATCTCATCGTCTTCTGCCGCAGATTGTATGCTATACCGGAACAGCTTCACGACAAGCCGTTTGAAGTACAGCTCGACGCCATGGAAGAGTATTGGGACTCGGAGGTCCCGCGCCTAGGCGAACCTGAGGCAAGCGGATGGGCTGCATGGGATGCTTATCGTCATGAGCAGACTCTGCGACCAAGCAAAGGAGCGGCGGCTGCAAGCAAAGGAGCGGCGGCTGCTCCCGATGCATCAGACCCGTATTCAAAGTGGGCCGCGGCTGAAGGTCTTGCAGATCGCACACGAGCCATGTCGCTACGCTCCACCGACGAGGACGAGGATGTCGACCCATATGCCGTTGTGCTCTTCTCTGACATCCGACCGCTGCTCTTATGTCTACGCTCATCGCGCTCCAGAGATGTCTTCCGCCATATATGGCTTGCTTTCCTGGGGGTGCACGTCCCCGGTTTCCTCCAGTCACTTTCAGAGCACCCCGAAGACAACTCGGACGATCGCTGGGCCTATTCGCATCTCGCTACGGAACCATATTTGGCCTCTCTGTTCCCTCCAACCAGCTCTACCACAAGAATCACGGCTGATGCTCACGCCGGCGTGCTGATCGGTCGAGAGCGAGAGTTCGGGAGCGGCTTTGGACCGGTGAAGAACTGGGGTTACGACGTGATCGGACCCTTGGAAACCCAACAGCCGGCCAAGTGCATGATGTGGTCCGCTCAGGATGTTCAGGGCGCGGACGTCCCCCTCGTGAGGGCGGTTTTTCGGCATTGTAGGCTGGAGCAGGGTGGTTCAAATTGGGACGTGCTAGCTGTCGCCTTCGAGGCCGCCGTGGATGTCAAGAGGTTCGTCACTTTGAAGGACATACGCTTTTGTTTGACTGACGCCAGGCACAGCGCGGTGAAGTTATCGAAGTCGCTACTTGCCGGCGCCCCAGAGTCGTTGAGGAACTGGGCCGCTCATGCCCGGTTGGAGACACTCCGGGGAAAGCTGCAGGACGCCAGGAAGGTATATCAAACGGTGCTCGCATCTGATCAGAACCGTCCTGGTGAGGGCACACTCTGGTGGGACTGGGCCCGGATGGAGTGGCTGTCGGGAAACAACGACACGGCCCTCCAAGTCATTCTCCAGGCATCCAGAGTAGTCGGCTCGGGGGCTACGGCGGTGCTGCGCACAAAACTGCATATCGTAGACCTGCTGGCGCAGACTTCCGACCTGCACTGGAAGGAACGCGAGGCTTGGATCAAGGCAGCCGCACTGCTCGAGCTGTTGACGTCTTCCGTGCAATCTGCGCTCACCCTGTTCGACACTCATCTTGGTGGGATGCAAGCAAGATCGTCAGCGCACGAGAGCCTGACTGTCGCGTCATTAAGCCTGCTCTACAATCATGCCATGGTCCTCAAAAATGCGACGCCTCCTGCGCTACTTCGGGAGCGGGCGGAGAATGCAATCGACATGTACCCGAACAACACTGCTATTCTGGGAATGTTCTTGGAAGCGGAGAAGGGGCAGGGGATTTGGGGGCGAGTGCGCGCGGTGTTGGGCGAGACGGCGGCGGACGGAACGGCGAAGGAGAAGGGCGTCGCGAGACGAGTGGCAGAGGTCTGGGTCGCTGGGTGGGAGCAGGGCCGCTGGGAAGCCGAGGTCGAACGCACGCGCGGGGGGCTGGCCGCAGCGGTGGAAGACGAGAGGTGAGGACACTCTGCTTTCTTGCTGTGCTCTGGATCGATTGAACGATTGTTATCCCATTCAGAACGCGCGGCAGCGCGGTGCTGTGGAAGGTGTTCATCGCGTTCGAGATACGCGCGGGGGAGCCGGAGCGGGCGAAAAAGCTTCTGTTCCGTGCCGTTGGCGAATGTCCGCTCGTGAAGGGTGAGTGATATGCGATCGGATCCTTTCATTATAACGCGGATGGCTCGGACTCATGGCGGGTCACAGAGCTGTATCTACTCGCGTTTGGACCATTGCGGGAGGTGTTCGGCACGCGGGAGCTGAGGCTGCTGGGAGAGACAATGGCGGAGCGCAGGATACGGATGCGGGTGGGGCTGGACGAGGCGGTGGGAGACTGGGCGGACAATGTGAACAGGGACCGGGGCGAGCCACAGTCTGCCAATGAGCCTGGGGACGAGGACGAGATCGAGGAGCGCGCGCGGGAGCGGCGGCGCCTGATGCCGTACTAGGGAGGTGGATGCAGGTGTTGTTGTGTGTTTGTACACGATGTTTGGCAGCGAGGGCGAGCGATGAGCGCCGAGCGTGGGTGAAGAGGACGCACGAGGGACGGGCACCGGCAACGCTGTTTGCACACCGCTCACGACTCGCCCCGCCTTTTCTCTGCGACCGGCACGGCCCTCGCGTCTGCACTCCTGCTCTCTTGTCCTTCGCTCTCGCCTTTGGCCCACTTCCTCTGCCTTGTCATCCCCCATGCAAGCCCAATAAGTCACCAGCCGCTCCCTCACATCTTTCTCCACTCCTATCGACAGCCTCACTCTATTCCCTACCGTCTACGGCGTAATACTGTGCTCCCTACTACCCTATTGTTCCACCATGACTACTATTCCTGCTCCCACCATCGTCCTCTCCAAGGAGGAGTGGGCAGACGCCGACTTCGACCTCCCCGACGACGACCATATCCATGCTTCCGACGCAGAGTCCGACAAGGAGGATGAGGATTGGGATATGGAGATGAATCTGGGAAAGACGGGCGGAGCCAAGGCCCACCTTGTCCTCCAGGGCATGGCCGCCAGGTCAGGTCCGTCCAAAATTGCTTCCCAGATGTTCACCATCCGTCCCCCCCTCCCCCAAGCCCATTCCACCGACGAAGACGACGACGACGAGGGCGTGTCGACTATCAAAGTCACTGCCCTACCCAAAGCCGTTGCTGCCAAACCGCCCCAGAGCACCATCGACGAAGACTTTGAAGACGGTTTCGCCCTCCCGTCGGACCTTACTACGCTTTCCCTCCGGCCGCTATCCCTTGCCCATCGCACTTCCAAGTCCTCCCTCGAATGGGGAGACAGGGACCAGACCTCGTCGTCTCAATCCTCGGATGCCTACTCTAACTTCGGCTTTGCCGATAACTCACCTTCATCCAACTACACCTCGGCCTCCCTCCCGGAGACAGAGACAGAGGAGGATGAAGAGGAGGAGGATATCCTTGAGGGCCTGGATGTCCCGTCAGGTCTTTTCGAATCTGGCTCTGGTGCGAAGAAGTTAGGCAAAATCCTTGAGCTCAAGAAGAAGACCGTATTCGTCGACGACAGAATAAAGATCGCCTCCCCTGACCCGGAGGACGATTTCGAGATTGGCCTCGAGATTGGCAACGACACTGAACTCAGCCCCAGTCGACTTCTTCAGACCGCTCATAGTGCCGTTCGCTCCACCACAGCCTCTCGCAGCAAGAGTGCGCCACCACGGCCACCCGCCGCCCTTCGTCCGCCGTCGCGCCTGAAGGGCGAGCGTGCCAAATCACCCAACAATCCTCCAGTTTCCTCAATGTCGCAACTCCGTCGGATAACAGCTCCCCCCGCCTCCCCTCCCTCGAGCAGGCCAGCACAGCCAATCCGCGCCCAGACGTACAGTCAAGCTGTCGCCTCTCCCTCCTCAATCACTTTCCTGGCTGCCAAGCCCGGAAGTTTGCGTGTCCAGAAGTCACATTCAGGATTGAAGCCCCCTTCACCGCCTGCAACACGGAAACTCGGACGCAAGGCATCCCTACCATCCATGTCAGAATCTAATCAACCCCAAGCGTCAGGCTCTGGGTCAGGTTCTGCGGCCTTGGGGCCGGTTCCTGGTGCTCGCTACAATACACCCACGGCGTCGTCAAGAGCGAAGGTGCATACCGCTACAACAGGTCGTTTCCACGGCCTTGAATATAACGTTCCACCCACGCGTCCCTCGACCCCGTCATCCAATCCCGCGGCACTCAGGCTGACGATGCCGACGTCATCGTCACGAATGAAGTCCCGCACACCCATTTCCAATGTGTTTCCGGGCCCCGCATCTGCTCCTCTAGCTCGCTCTACTTCACCTCTTCCTCCACCCCGACCGCCGTCTCGGCCTCCTTCTGCTGCGTCATCTGCTGCATCAGCGACGTCCATACGGTCGAAACATGCACAGAGCGCAAGTCTCCCGAATGCGCCGAAAGTGCTCAAGAAACCAAAACGAACACGCACTTACGGCAACGGAACGGAGCTTGATCTCTTTGACGACCTTCCAACTGACCGCGAGAAGGAGGGCAAGTACCGAGTACAGCCGAAAGGCTACGGAAATCGTGTCCCCGGCGCGTCATATCCAAAGCCTTTGGAGGGCTCTGCGACGGGCACCATTCGACGGAAATCCACTCGCAACTTCTCTGGTGGTAGTGGTCAGTGCACCATGGTATTGTTGTTTAGTAGACGCCCTATGTTAACAACCTCGGCGCTCCTCTTTCAGACTCATCCAAAGCGCCAGTTCCGTCCAAGTCGCTAAAGCGTACGGCACGGATCGAATTCCCGTCAAAGCCCTCAGAACCGCCAAAACCGGAACGGAGTAAGGATGCGGAAGTCAAGAAGAAGAAAGTCGCCTCTCCGTCAGTTACGAGGAGGAAACCGACTCTCATCCGCAATCTGGGTGGCGCAGGTACAACCAAAGGTGAGAGGATGCTTAGACTGCGATGTTGTGTGAGATGCTCAATTTCTCGCAACATTGCAGTTGTCGGCGAGATGAAGTGGAACCCAACCACACTACGCTGGGAAGGAAACGACTCAGCGCTCAAGGATTTCGATGCCGCTATGGTTTCGACTCGCCCCGCACTCATTACCCACCTCACTGGATCCTCTATCGGCTCACCAGTAGGTTCGTTCGCCGCCGGTGCCCGCGTGGTCGGCAACATGATCTTCGATCCCCAACGCATGTGCTGGATATCGACCCTTCCACCAGACGAGGACGAGCCAGATGTTTTCGCCGACCTCGCCGATGACGAGGGCGACGACGACTGGGAACAGAAGGGCGGCACAATTCGCGCAAGTCAGCAACTCTCAGGCTCCCAGGGTTCCATCGCCCCCTCCGACAAGTCCTCGAATTCCTCCGCATCGCGCATCGAGCCGCCCAGCCCCGCGCGCAGCCACACACGGAACATGTCCGAGTCTGAGAGTGACCGGTGCTCGCGTGCGTCAATGGTATGCGACGTCGATGACTCCTTCGTCGAGAACTGTCGGTTCGCGGAGGAGCGCCACCGGGCGGAACTCAAGAACTGGCTCTCCTTCGGCCACGACGTCTTCGCCGACCCCGACCGCTCGTACTTGTACGAGATCCGTGCGCTTGCCACGCGGCAATACTAGGTGTACGTATGTATATCCCCACCACTGGTACATACTACATGCTAGTGCTCAGTCCAGGACGCTCACGGACAACAATAACACACTCGACCCCGCTAGAGGTGTACCAGCACAATCTCGCATTCGTTCCCTCGTCCCTCTTCTCGATATGCACACCTTGCCTTGTTCTCTGTCAATGCTTTGCGGCATCTCATGATAATCATGACGACCCCTCATGACTCTCCTTACTGTTTTTGTTGTCTCTTTGTTGATAGCTCTGTGTCGGCTCTCTCGCCCAGTACCTGGCTCACCTACCTACTACTCGATCTGTTTCTCGCCGTCCCGGTCATGCGTTTTTCTTCGTTTTGTTGATATTGACACCGGTCCCATCTGCTCCCCCCTCCCGTTACCCCTGTGTCGCCCCTCTTCACGTTCAAACTTGTCTATACCTTGCTCCTTGTTTTCTTGGAAGCCACCCTCGTTCATGGTCTCGCGACTGTATGATCTCCGACAATCATGAATATATATACAACTATGCCATCGTCTTCTCAAAACTCTCTGGGCTCGTTCGAGTCTGAGTGCCACCGTCGGGCCTATGTACAGGTCTATCGCGATGCATAGGCCTCGTCATTCACAGCTACACATCAATACGAGAGACTAGCTAGCCATTGAAACAGTAAGAATTCTCAAGTAACATGAACCGAGAGATATAGAGGGTAAGAGAGGATGATAATCAGGACAGAAACAAATACATAGTTTCTTTGGGGACAATACTACTTCACAGTACGCATAGATCGACTCGGGATCAACTACGGAAGGCGTGTGGTTGTGGCTGGGGTACCGGCCGGGTCGCCCTCTCCTGTACGCCGCCCACTTGAGTACAAGGACGGCGTGGATATGAGCGAAACTGGGGATCAGATGGTGTACGCGGGTGGGTGGAGAGGTTGTGAACTAAGTAGAGATAGTCAAAGGGATAAATACGCGGAAGAAAGGGCTCGGTGCCCTCACGGCGTCGAGAGTGGAAGGGGTCTGGGGGGGGGAGGAGAGGGATGTAATACGGAACGAGTCTACGGTAGTCCTATTGGTACACGGGATGAGAGTGGAAGGCATAGAGCGACGCGGCTCTGCGGAGACGGACAACCCATGCCTATGCTGGTTCTCGTGTCTCCGTTCCGTTAGAGGCGGTAGCGTCTGGTCGCACCGGAGCCGACGTTGGGAGATGAGCAGGGGGATAGTGAACAAGAACCGAGATAGGATAGGATAGGATAGGGATGACATAGCGAGGGCAACAACGCGACAAGGATCACAGCAACAAAGCGATAATACGACGACAAGAAAGAGGGGAGATGGAACTCGTAGGGACGGCGGAATGGGACTCGCCGCGAATGATAGTCAGAATAGGTCGACAATTAATCTAGTCAAACCCACTGATAGTTTTCCGCCGTTTCCTTGGCTGGGTGTCCTGCATCTCACAGTCCCCGTCCAGGCTGTACAGGAAATCCTTCCGCGACGTCTTCCTACCCATCTTGAACGGGCTCCCGAACGCCGTCACACCGACCTCGCCATCTGCGCCACGGTGCTCCGACTGGCTGTGCTTCCGCCGGCGTGTCTTCTTGTCCAGGATCGCGTCCATAAGCCCGACGGTTGCTGTCGAGGTCCCGAGGGTGTGCTTGTGGCCACTCGAGCTGCTAGCAGAGCCGCTCCCGCCTGCGTTGGATGCACTGCGAGCACGAGACCGGCTGGGGCTAGCTATTCTCCGACCTTGAGATGAGCAGCTGCTGGTACCGACGGAGAGGGCGAGCCTTGATGACGAGGCCTCAGAGGTGGAAAAGAAGCCGCTGTCGGTGCTGCTGGTGCTGGCAGAGAGGAGGCGACGACTATCGCGTTCACCTGGGGTACGTACAGCATTTTCGCCAAAGACGTCTTGCCAAGAAGATGACTTGGAGTAGCTCTTAGCAGGAGTCTCATGGATGATGGCGGAGACTGAGGAGGCATAGGGTGGGATGTCGTCGATGTCCATGATGGGATCGTCCGTGACCATGCCAGAATCGTCCTTCCCCGCGAAGGGAGAAAGCAAAGGCGCTGCGGAGAGGTCCACAGCTTTCCCGATGGAGACACTAACTCGCCGACTACGACTAACCGCGCTGGGGCTCGGGGGGCAACTCGGGCATGGACTAGAGTTGGGGTCCTTGGTGGGGGAGACGATGCCGTTGATGAACATCTTCGTATGTGGGGTATATTGAGGGGACGCTGCGTCCAAAACCTTGAAGACCGATGGCGTCTTCATGATCCCCAAGTCGCGGTGGAGGGAAGGTGGCGGAGAAAGTGGACGCACTTCCTCCCCACGGTCCTTAGCCTCGGACAATCCTCGAATGATGTCTTCGAGGTCGTAATCAAGCGTGGACCTTTCGCCTGCATTCGGAGTGGACACGTAGTAAGGAGGAAGGCCGAGACCGGGTGTCGGAACCTCCCAGCCCGGTTGGTCGAAGCGAGACTGGATGGAGTCGTTCTCATCTGACTCGAGGAAGAGTTGACGAGGAGACATGGAAAGCAAACTCCTGCGACGTGGCGGGCTGAATATGCTACGCTTCTGTCGCTCACTGGCGGGTACAAGCACGATTGGGCTGACGTCCAGGCCACGAACGTTGGGACTGGCCTCTACTCGAGCGAGCATTGCCAAGGTGTAGTCGCGAACTTCCTGACCAACCCTCGGGCTGCTGAACTTCCATGGTTGTCTGGCAGGCAGACGTGCAGGTGAATGGCGGAAGGCAGGAGTCATGAGAGGGTTGTAGGGTGACTCAGGTGGAACCACAATGTCGAATGCTGGCTCAAGAACATTGTCCATGGTATCACTGGACGAGACGCCCGGAGTTTGCGGGGGAGTGCTTGAGAAGGACGGGCCCTCAGTGAGTGCAGGCTCCTCCTCCCCAGAACTCTGACTGTGGTGTGCATCCTCGGGAGTGTTGTCGACAAAAGTATTCTGGAAAGGAACGGATGGGCCAGCATGGCTCGCGGAAGTACCGACCTCGAGGGATATAACCCGACGGATGGCCTTGGGAGCACCGCGTCCTGGAAGATCCTTCTCGGGAGGCTTGGGAGCTGCCTTGTTCTCCTCTGCGAATCGTGGTGGGGACCAATCAGTGACTAACAGCAAAACATAGACGCTCAAAATGGCAAACGTACTGTTGGAACTTCGAGCCCCGCGGCCGCTAGGACGATCATTAGTCTCACGACGATTGGCCATGGCGATCTTGTGCTTTTCGTACACATGTCTTCGCCACATTGATTTGGCGTTCACCCCTGCGTACTGCCTACGGCAGAGGGTGCACCTGAGACGTGGCTCTTCCCCCTCCTTCCAGCCATCCTTGGCATCCTTCTTCTTAGTTGGACACCATCCGCGAGGGGGCTCGAGCTGTGGGGGATAGACGACGGCATGAGATCCGATGAAGTCGTTGACGTCGAGAAACCAGTCAGGGTGAGCAGCAAGGATGTTGTAGGTGAGACCGGTCTTTTGCTTCTCAGAGCCAGGGAAGTCGGTGAACGGTGGTTTGATGAAGAGGCAATCGGGATCGCCTGGAAGGGGGTCGAGGTTTACGGCAGCGTTGTTGTTGACCGAGTGATGTCGCGTTATTGGTTGCAAGCGGGATGACGAGGCGGATCGTGCGGCATCCAGAACTTGTTGGGTGTGGGTGTGACAGAGAGGTACGGGCCCAGCAGGAGGATCGAAGCCGAGAGAGGCAAAGGCACCCTCCATTGACGACGGTTTGTTGGAGGGATTAGGGAAGGCAGCAGGGAAGGACTGGCCGGCCATCCAGACGGGAGAGAAAAGACGGACGTGGCTGGGCGAAAAAGGCGGTGGCTCGAGATCACCTCGGTGGACGTGAGTTGGAAGAGGGCCGAATAGAGGTGGTGGGGCTAGTTATATGATGGGTGAGGGAAGATGGGGTCCGAGGACGGGGAGGAGAGACGGGAGGGGGGAGATGAGGGAGGCGGCGACGATGGGAGGAGGAAGAGAGGTCGAGAACGGAGTCGCAACGTCGTAGCCGAACACCCCATCAAAATTGCCCTTTTCCGGACAAAACGCGTCCGTCGCGTACCGCACGTGATCGAGTTGTCCGCGTTAATTCACACACGCCCGCATTGAGCCGCGTCTCTGGGCACACGCCTTCAGCCTGGCAATCGTTCTACGAACTGCATTCCATCTTCTCCTATCTATGGATACTATGTGTCTCAAGTCCGCGCATACCCAAAATGGCATCTGTTCCGCCCGATGTCGGGTCTCACTCGGTCGCGGTCGCCACTGGCTCGGCCGTGCTGATGGCACAGTCACAAACCGGCTCAAACATCAATATCCACTCCCATCCTCGTCCCGTCTGCATTTCAGAGCGCAAGAGCAATGTATCTGCCATTCCTCGTATGTCAGCCACCAAAGTGACTTGCCCATCAACTCAGTGTCCTCACCCAGCGATCATAATGGATCCACCAATAGGCGTAATAGGGCCCATCCATTTAAAGCTGTTCCTCTCCGTTAGTCTGGCATTGTTGACCCTCTCGACAATGTCCTACTTACCGATCATGAGCAAGCACCAACGTCACAATGCTACCAGAGAATAAGATGCTCCCAGCGGCGATCGCCGGCCCAGCGAACCTATGCACTCCAAACCTCGGGTGGAGAGATACGAGGAGAAGAGCCAGCCCGTTAAATATCTGAGTTCGGTGTCAGTCAGTCAGATGTCGTTTTACACCAGGACAGAGAGGGCTAGTGTTCGTTCCTATTCAAACAGCGACACTTAGTAGTAGACTTACAGCGTAATGGGATGCGGTCTCCCATGCGTGGATCTTGTCGGAGGTAATACCTTCTCGCTTCCGCAATCCATGCGATCCGAACGCACCAACGATAACCCCAGCCGCGGCTTGTCCGGACGAGGTCCAAGAATACGGCAGTTAGCATCAGCTATGCTTCGAGTTGCGAGTTCCTCCACCTAGCAGAGCGCCAGTCTTCCACAACAGAGTAGGCCCTGGAAACGGCCTGGAGGAGCGAGGGAGCAGCGGAGTGAGAGCTGACGGCCACGGCATGGAGATTAGGCACGACACAGAGGAAGAAATACAGTCAAGTGTGAAGTTGAGAGCAGTGCGAAGTGATGGTGCTTCCGCGCCTCCCCGGCAACCCTGCCGGAAGAATGCGGAGTAGCCCAGACGCATTGGGCAATTTCTTCTCTGGCCACTGTTGACCGCACCCCCAGACCTTTACAGTTACTTGCAATCGCAACGTAAGTTCGTCGTTTGGATAGAAACAGGGACTAGAGTCCGAAGAGACAAACAAGAATTCAGTGCGTGTGTCACGGAAGTGTTCCAGAAGGTTGAACGTCGGGCGACTCGGGCGGTCGAAACTGTCGCCACGTCGCGTCTTGAACGCGTCGACTCCGCGCTGAATTCCTTCGCATGCGCAAGCCCGCTATGAATGATATCTTACCTGGGACTTCCTTGTCCCACAGAGGTCCAGACCTCACAAGCTTATTTGGACAGGTCACTATGCAGGCACGGTGCGACCTCGGTGAGCGCATGGTGCTTTTAAAGCACCTATAAAGGTCCGCGGTCTTTTCGTGCCAGATGTGCGAGCTTGCATCATGTATCCCATCGATGGCGATATGCATGTTATGCATGGGCACAATGGATGAAGACCAGTGTTCGCTAACGTACCGCGTATCATGATGAGTACTTGAACGATCTTGGTCCATACACAAAGAAGGAAGCAATCGCCAGAGAACAAATGCGACAAACACTCCAACACTGCAAGTCACCCTAGTTCCTGAATACCGATAATATGGAATGCCAGAAAGGGCAAGGAAGGGGACCACGTGGAGCGCGGTCACGATTTTTGCTAAGCGCTGATTTGGGAGTTGTTCCAAGCCTGAACCTGGTCTTCGCGACTGTTGCAGCCCGTCCTCCTTTCCGCTCTTAGCCCACCCTTCCGCTCTCTTACCCTTCGGTAGCTATGGGGAAGGCTCAAAAGAAGACAGGCAAGGGTCGGTTGGACAAGTACTACAAGCTTGCCAAGTGAGTCACGATTTGCCAGGAAGGTGCGAATCCACTCAGCAGGTTTTCCCAGAGAGCAAGGGTATAGGGCCCGTTCCGCCTTCAAGCTCATCCAACTCAACAAAAAGTACTCCTTCCTTGAGTCCGCGAGATGTTGTATCGATCTGTGTGCTGCACCAGGAGGTTGGCTGCAGGTCGCGAGCAAGTACATGCCTGTAAACAGCGTTATTGTCGGTGCGTCCGCCAGTATCTGCTCCCACTTGCATTGCCTGAACATCCAGCGCCATAGGCGTCGACCTGGTCCCCATTAAACCTATTCCCCGTGTTGTAACCTTCGCCGCCGACATTACCACCACCCATTGTCGCAACCTGATCCGTAACGAGCTCAAAGATTGGAAGGCCGATGTCGTTCTGCATGATGGTGCGCCCAACGTCGGTACAGCCTGGGTGCAGGATGCGTACAGCCAGTCCGAGCTGGTTCTCATGTCCCTCAAGCTCGCCGCCGAGTTCCTCGTCAAGGGCGGCACGTTCGTGACCAAGGTCTTCCGTTCTGTCGACTACAACAACCTCATCTGGGTCTTCAACCAACTCTTCGCCAAGGTCGAGGCGACGAAACCCCCATCCTCGCGCAACGTCTCCGCGGAGATCTTCGTAGTGTGCCGCGACTTCCTCGCACCTAAGCACATCGATCCCAAGTTCTTTGACCCGAAGCACGTCTTCAAGGAGCTCAGCGCATCGGCCCCCGCAGACGCGGCAGCCATTGCGAAGAACGCGCAGGCGAACGTCTTCCAGCCCGAGAAGAAGCGCCGCCAGCGTGACGGGTACGCCGACGGTGACTACACTCTCTACAAGGACTCTGGTGCGGCGGATTTCGTCGGGTGTCAGGACCCTATCGCATTCCTCGGGACATATAACAAGGTCACCTTCAAGACTGAGGAGGAGAAACAGTGGCAGGAGCTGGACATCACAACCTCGGATGTGCTTGCGAACTGCGAGGATTTGAAGGTGCTGGGCAAAGGTGACTTCAAGGCCCTGCTCAAATGGCGGATGGCTTTGCGAGAGGAGGTATGTGCTATTCGAGTCATGATCTTGCATGGAATAGGCCCTTAAGTGCGTCTCAGATCGGTCTCGAAGTGAAGACGAAACCCACCGAAGAGCTCACTGAGACTGTCGAGGTCGTCGAGGAGGCGGACGAGGAAGAGCAGATCCAGGACGAGGTGCGTCCGTCGTTGCATTGTCCACGTGCATGCATGCTCACTGTACATGCGTTTAGCTCGAGCGACTGAACGCAGAAGCTGCCGCCCGTGCGAAACGTCAGCGCAGACGAGCCAACGAGGTCAAGACCCGCACTATTCAGCGCATGCAGTTGCGCATGACTGCGCCGATGGACATCGGCATGGAACAATCTGATGCTGCGTTGAGAGGTCAGGACGATATGTTCGAGCTTGACGACGCGGAAGCTCTCAAGGGCAAACGCTCTGGTGCAGGATACGACGATTCGTCCGATGAAGAGGGCGTTGGCGCTGAGCGAGAGGACGAGGGTGATGAGATGCTGGACTGGGAGGAAGAACGCGAACGGAAGGTCACTGGTTTGGAGGAAGAGCTGGACGGCCTATACGACGCCTATCAAGATCACCTGAAGGAACGGGACGCGAAGTACAGAGTCAAGGAGGCACGTAAGAACAACAAGGCTCGGGAGGAGTGGCACGGGATCGGCAAGGGCGATGATTCGGACTCTAGCGACGTGGAGGAGGGTGGGTATGAGAAAGTGCAACGGGCGAAGGCACGCATCGGGGAGAACGACTCGGATGACGACTCCAGTGATGAAGAGGATGCTGTGGGAAATTCACGGATGGCCAGCAAGAAGCGCAGGCGAACAGATGGACCAGTGGAAGGTTCGTCGAAGAAGGCTCGGACAGTCGTTGGCCCTGCGGCTCCCAAGACGGCTGTCTCCCTCAGTCGATCTGCCCAGCTCTGGTTCGATCAGGATGTCTTCGCTGGTGCCGATGAGGCCATTGAGGACGACGAGGAAGGAGATGACGAAAAGGGGCATGGCGAGGGTGAAATAGATGAAGACGAGGAAAGCGAAGAGGGCAAACACGAGGGTGAAGACGATGAAGACGAGGATGAGGAGGTAAGTTTCGAGGCATTTTGGAGTTTAATGCGGTCTAACGCTACCTACCCATCGCAGGCTGAATGGAGTGACGACGACTTCGAGGTTGTACCGCAAGATGAGGATGATGACGTGGAGATGTGGGATGTCGATGGTGAGAACGAGGATGAAGTCAAGCAAGCGAGGATTCAGAGTAAGCCTTCATTGTTTTACGTAGTACGAACAAGATGTTAACATCCGGTCGAAGAACATGGTCTTATTACAGCAGAAGCCGTCACCCTCGCCCAGGCCCTCGTCAACCGCCAGAAAACACGCACGGACCTCATCAACGACGGCTTCAACCGCTACTCCCTTAACGCTAAAGATGGTCTTCCCTCCTGGTTCCTCGATGACGAGCAGAAGCATTACAAGTCGAATTTGCCGATCACCAAGGAGGCTGTCGCAGCGCTTCGCGCCAAGATGCGCGCACTGGACGCACGTCCGATCAAGAAGGTCGCCGAGGCCAAGGCGCGCAAGAAGTTCAAGGCGGCGCAGCGGCTGGAAAAAGCGATGAAGAAGGCTGAGGGCGTGAACGAGACGTCCGATATGACGGAGCGCGAAAAGGCGAAGCAGATCGAGAAGCTCATGGCAAAGGGCATGAAGGCAAAGAAACGCAAGGAGGTCAAGGTCGTCGTCGCCAAGGGTGTCCACAGGGGTTTGAAGGGGAGGCCCAAGGGCGTGAAGGGCAAATATGTGATGGTGGATTCAAGAATGAAGAAAGAGGTGTGTGTTCTTGTAATTTTCCTCATTGAGGCATGCCCTAATGCCATTCTGTGGCAGATGCGGGCACGGAAACGCAAAGAAAAAGCGAATAAAAAGCGAACGCGGGCTTGATCTTACGTATACTGTTCGTCCTGCCGTTTCTTACGTTGTGTACGCCAAGGTCATTTGGGGTCGTCACGCACGCAATCATCACGTATTCATGCATCCTATATCCCATTATGATTATATTACCATATTCTCGATAGAGATATGAATGTTCTATATGAACTGTTCGTCTCCGGTGACAAATGGCATGGTATTAGGTGACCGGTGGCTCATGGTCGAGAGCTTGTCGCAGTCGTCGAGGAATCGCTGCCAGCTGTCCCCCGACGCCATGTCGTGACAAGCAACCTAGCACCCAACGTATGAACACAAGACATTATAGATAATCCAATGGGGGCACGCACCTCGCAACGCATGGTTTTTTGGTTACTCTCTAGGTCAAGAATACTTTCACAGATAGCTCGTGTCGACGAAGAATGGTCGGCTGCTAGGCTTTGAGTGGCAAAACGAGAGCTGGTGACCACCTCCTCGCTCTGCCGGACACTGGCATTTGTATGCAACAAGTAGCTCGCTCCCTGGTACTGGAGTTTGAGTGGTGGGGTGGGTTGCTCAGACTGACTGTCCGAGCCACTCAAGCTGTAACGTCGCGGTCAGTCTGGAGGAGAGAAGAAAGATCTGACAAATTGGGACGCACAAAGCTTCCAGCTCCCGCAAATACTCCCGCAACTCTGGAGGTTGCTGCGACGGTGATAGATCCGCCGGGCTGTCCACACTGAATTGCAAATCCATCGGGCTAATGCCAGCACGCGAATCGCAGATAGAGGTGAATACGGGGACGCGAAAAGTACGCAATACGGCCACCACGACACTGACCGGTCGGGCATCATGACGTTCACATCTGCTTGAACGCCGGTCCAACATTTGGCCGCAGACAGGATCGGTATCGAAATTGGTAACGTTTGTTGTTCCTGTTGTTGCTCCGGTATCGCCTCCAAGTCGACTGAAGAGCCCGATTCGGGTGCCGTCGACGTCTGTTCACCCTCGGGTCCTTGAATGTCGGGGAACACATCGTCTAGTATGCGAGGCGTGTCCCGATAATCCGCAGACTTCGGTTCCTCCAGCGTAATCTCAAGAGATAGGGTCTTCTTGCGGTAGATCGAGGGGGAAGCTGACACGAAGGAATCGCTATCTGTTGATGGTGAGCGACCCTTCCCAGGGTCGGAGGCGGGGGATGACACTAATGTGTGGTAGACAAGGCGATGTACCACCTTTTGGTGTTCCGGGGAGGTGCTCAGCAGGGGGAGGGGCAGGCTATCCGGTGCACGTCATTGAAGGACCCGAGCACGCAATTGATCAAGGGGAAAGACGCACTCTGGGACAAATGTCATCTTGACACCAGCGTTGTTGGCCATCCATTTCCGAACTTTACCGAACGGATGTTGCCCTGTGAGTGGCGGTACTAGTGTCGTCCGTTGATCCTTGGATACCCTTGTGAGTAACATATGGCCGAGACTGTGGTTAATGGGTTAGCGCCTGTTAGGCGCGCATACGCGGACAGACTTACGAGGCTCTGACAATCATGTTAGCTTGTAATAGATCCTCTGGGATGGTCGCGAGTAACATGTCTTTGAGCTGTACAGTCTTGCTAGATGGAAATGAGACGAGCTGTGGCTGTGCACATAAAGAAATGGACTTACTCGAAGTCTGCCACAAAGTGACCCTTGCCATGAGCCAGCCCCTCTGCCGTATCCAAGTCTTCACGGAACCCGCCACTCAGCCACTCTCCGACGCGACGCAGCCTGAATGTACCAGTAGTATTCATCGAGAATGGCAGTTCTCGTGGGGAATAATAGGGATATAGCGCGTATTCTCGGGGAAACATTGCCAAAGGGTCGGTCAAATAGGTCGAGTGGGTTACACTGACCGGCAGATATGCCAGCATGGGTGCAAGGGAATTTTCAGCGATCTATCCCCAAATTGTAAGTCTCAAAGCAAATAAACCCATAGAGGAAAAGGCATACTTCGTGAACCGCTCGACTCGCCAGCCTGTCAGCAGCCTCCAACGCTTGGGCGTTCTTCGCGGTGATCCTCACCTTGAAAGAGTTTGAGGCCTTGTGGAAGAACGCGAGGTTGAAAGACGACGTACCTGTCCCGGTGAAGTTGAGATGTCTTCAATGAAAGCTTGGGATAACCGCGATATTCGTTCGATCATGTCTGGCGGAATAGGCATCGGAGAGGGCAAGTTGAACGTGTCGGAAGTGAAGGACTGGTCAATGAATGGTGTTCAGTCCCCAATGCGGTCGTTGGACAAACATGTAGCAGATACCTGGCTCATGGTCTGGATATGCTCGGTTATTTCCCTGACACCACTTCGCGTCCCCTCCACGCGCAAGGCCAATGACTTTGTGTGACGTTTGAGCGATATGTGCACATCGTAGTCTTGTGACATGCGCTTCAAGTCCATGCCATCTGCAGAAAATGAGGGGCCAAAATGAACGCGACAGTGGGTTGACCGAACCTTTGCCCAGAATCAAAAAGAGCTGGCTGACAGTAACAGGGAGCTCTTGAGATGGCGAGGTCAGGAATGCTCTCTTCGGAGACCCAATACCACACACAGACCTTTGGTAACCATCTCGATCTTGTCGCGCTTTGCTTGCTCGACATCGGCGAGCTTGGGCCACTCCCACAGCTGCTCCAATATGGATTCGGCGTAGTCCACCTTCTTCCGGTTCGTGGAACAGTACCTGCTCGTACCTAGGGCATGGACGAGGAACTTCCGGAGCTGCTCCTTGGTGAAGGACCTGATCAATGTGTTGAGGGTGGCGGTGTAGACCTCTGCATACTTGGGGGACTGGACGGGAGGAAGCTGGGGTCTGTACCGGTCGAGGTCCTCGCGGGTGGGCTCGATGCCTTCTGCATTGATGGAGGCTAGATAGAACTGGACGCGCGAGAATGGTTCGACGACTTCTGTCTCGTGGGGAGTGGTCGGACCGAGTTTTCTCTGCGGATGAGATGATGTGCTGGACACGGCCAAGTTGCTCGGACCGGCGGCTGGTGCGGATTCGGAGGGCTGTGGGCTGTGACGTGGTTGGCTGGCGAAAGAAGCGTTACCGCGACATGGCCGAGAGAGAGCGCGACAAGAAGCGGAGAGGGAGAGCGGGTGAGACGCTCTGGCCTGGCGGAGGAGTGGGACTGACATGGGCAGCACTCAACTGCTGCTGACGCGGAGACAATCCACACTCACCCACGCGCTTCGTCCCCGCTCGCGACTCTGCCTTGACGCCCAAAGTTCACCCCGCGGGCGCCTGTCACCACGCCTCTCCCCCACCGGGCCGGCAGCGGTCACGCAAGTCCCCTGCGCCAGCGAGCACATCCATAGCCACAGTACAACACACGAGTCTCAAGCCTTGTCGTAAGAGTCGTTGCATACGTGAGAACCAAGCCGCCTAATCCCCTCAAACCTTTTCCACCGCGATGTCCTCGCTTGCAGTATCCGACTCGTCCACAAGTCCGTCCCCATCGTCCCCAATCTCGCCCTCCCAGCCGTTCTCGGCCAGGTACTTGAGGAACTTCTCGTCTTCGTCCTTCAGGTCCACTCCGGTCATATCGGGGACAAAAAAGTACGTGACCACAATGCCGGTAATGCCACAGATTGCCGCGATGATGAACGTCCATCTGTTAACCTGCAGTCAGACACGCGCAACGCAAAGCTCCGGGTCGACCCGACAGTTAGGGCGTAACAACGCAGCACACCTTTTGCCGAGGTGGTTCTGGATGGGCGTAAAGGCCTGCGTGCCCACGGCAGCTCCAGTCTTACCGATGGCTGCCGACAAGCCGTAGCAGGTGCCCCTGCGTGTATTCGATCTCAACCAATGGAACATTCGTATCGCGGAACAGAATCCGTACCGCACGGGTGTCGCGAAAGACCTGGATCCATGCAAGCAATATTATTAGAATGGGCGGTGTGACGCCATCCAGGTGTTCGGACTCACTCTGCGCTCACGAGTCCTAGCATGTCCCCGGGCCCCTGTAGTATTCCGAATTTGAGTATCTGTGGCTTCCTCCGAGGTCGGACGTTCAGTTACCAAGTTACCGAAGGACTGCATCAGCCCGTAGCTAAACTTATCCGTTAGATCCAGACCTAGAGCGTACGTGGACTGCCTACAAGATGACGAAAAGCGGAATGATCTTGGTGATCTTCTCGTAGGCGCAGCCGATGATCAACCCTAACAGGTGGTCGGCATTCTATCTGCACAGCGGAGAAGCTTCCGGGTACTTACCAAAAACAAGGTAGCCGCTGAACCCAAGGATCATCTAGGAACCGAGAGTCCAGTATTCCGAATTAAGATTCGGAATTGAACGGTGAGATGTCGTTATTCTGCCACATACTGTGTTACGCCGTCCGAGAGGGTTGCAGAGCAATGCACCGACGAACACCCCTGCGCACCATGAGCTAACGCGAAGCATTCCCATGGAACCACGTACCAGGGAGCGCGATGGCTCCCAACAACAGTTGCCACTCCGCCGTTTGCTTAATATCACCGTTGTGGATGACACTGGAGATAATGGTGCCAGAGAAGACCCCGTTTGGGAAGGTGACCTAGCCGAGATGTAACGTTGAGAGGAAGAAATAAGAGACAATCTTATTTCCTTACGAAGTCGTAAAGGAACCTAAAAATATCTTTAGCGATTTCAACGGCCACAACCCATCGACGACGTACCATGCACCACACGTACCGATCAATGTTCTCCAGTACCGCTTCACCACTAGCCAGTATGGCACATGCCCTGTATTTTCGGTCAATTTCTCTAGCGGTCATTAGTTACCGGCCCACAGCTCACTTTTGATGGCCCCCTTCCGGAACCTGGCAGTGCCACGTGAATACGTGGTGGACGAAAAGGTCGCAGCCGTGGAAACGTTAGCACTCACAGTTGCGTCGTCAGCATCCGCATCCGGAGGTAAAAGACTGTCAAAGGCAGAATGATGCCGATGCCAAAGCACACACGCCAAACCGTAGGCAGGTGGTTTTCGCCGGCAGCAGAGAGAACTATGAGGAAGACGGACACCGCCAAGGGACCACCAAACTAGTGGATCCGTCAGCAAATCGGACTATGACAAAGCGATGTCTAACGTTGGCGTACGTACACTCAATACGAAGTTCGTGACCATGATGAACACTGCACCGAACGATATGAGCCACGGGTGATGGCGCAGTGATGAGGCTCACGCAAGCTCACCAGGCCCTCTTTGTTTCAGCACCTTCTCATTGGCGGCCTCGCTGGCGCTAGTCGAAGAAGCAGGATACTCCCCTCCAACGCCCTGCGCAAGATACCGATTTGAGCAAGATACAAGAATACCGCACACGACGTCATGATCATACTCACAACACCGGTAATGCCTCTAGCAACTGTCAAGAACCAGAAAAGGCCCTGCACGCTGCCGTGCGCGCCATGAGCGGCGGTCCCCAGCATTGCGCCAACGATGATGAGCAGCGTAGTGGCAACTAGCGCCGCCTTGCGCCCAATTCTGTCGCAGAGCAGCCCGACCGAGACTTGGCCTAATACCGCACCTGGGAAAGCCGGCGGATGCCAAGGTTTCAGTCTCACAGTATGCCACTTGGAACCTTCACATTCAGTGCGCTCACCCACGAGGAGAGCGTTCGATACACGAGTTGAAACGTCGGACGTGTACTCCATGGGGTAGAGCTTCTTGAAGACGACCTAACCGGCGACAAGCAATATCGATCGTCAGATTCTGCGCTATACATGCGTCAAATGTGAACCCAGCTGACATTGGACATTGTCATAAGGTTGTTCTGGTCTGCAGAACATCAGATCCTTCTCTCAGGTCTCGAGAGATACGGTGCAATGAATAGAGAGGCGCACTTACAGCCGTCCGATATCAGACCAAATGCCGCCGCAGCGATAGTCATGTACGCACTCAGTGCGGCCCTTCTGGACACCGCACTGGCCTGCTGCGAGCTCTCCGGGGGTGCCGGCTGCTGCTTGACGTCGCGAGTTCCATGCGCGAGGACCTGGACCGTGCTGGCATCGGCCGTCTTCTGCGGAGAGTCTGCCATGATGGTGGGTGTAGGAAATCAAGGGACTCAGCGGCAGCAACGACAAGGGAAGCCGACCTCTATATGATGCTCGTTGCACGGCGCGCGCATGCACCGACATCAGACATGATTGACCAGGAAGCCAGAGTTGCAGGCACGGTCGACGACTGGCCAAGGACGAGCCGCACTGGCAGGAAAGTGACCACGCTTGGAAGGGGCGAGCAGGCGGGGACGATGCGCACGTGTGTGATGCTGGCCCCGCACTCGTTGCTCGATGCCAACCGGCGCGGACGGCTGGACAGTCACGCGAACCCGCGCCAGGCTCGCTCTGCTCTGGCGTCCGCGCGGTCGCCACACGGTCGCCGGCAACTAGAGTCTTGAGCAACGCTCGCCAGTGCCACTCTCGGTGTGGAGCCAATGTCGAGCGTCTGCCGTTCAGTATATTTTCCCCCGGCGACAAACAAGCTGGAGGCTTATCCGTTCCAAAAATATGTGCGACAAGTCTCGAGCGGGCGAGGCGTCGGTGTCGAGTCACCTGAGCACAGTCTGAACCCCGTTCAACTCCAGAGTTTGGACATTATCGGAATTCAAAAGAGGGCATGTGTTGTCCGTCCTTGAAATCGAATCAGCCCGTGTGCAAATACGGTCGTCCTAAGGCGGGTTAGTTGGTGCACCAGATGGAATAGAGAAGGATAGACACTCCCTGGATCGATACACTGGCATTCCTAGGTTCCGACGTTCATGTAATCGTACGCTGCTATGCGAAATGTCCATAAAATCTCTCACGAAGATGCTACCGGTGAGAGAGAGAGCAAGCTGGTGGGGGGCTGGAGGTGGGCTGGAGCATTGCCTGTGGCACCCTCAGAGTTCGCAGCCGAACAGACCACACTATAGCTCTCGGAGGCCATCGCGTCCCTGAGAGCCATGGGTTCACGGGATCCTCTGGCCGCTCGCTATATTTCGGGAGAAGGTCAAGGTTCGCCTCGGTGCAGGAAAAACCATGAAAACAGGCACGGGAGGCGACGGAGTGGGGGATCGTCTCCTTCCGAAGAGCTCGAACAGGTGCGAAGACACGGACCGCAGCGAGGACCCCCCCGATGCCAATGCCACTCAAGCTATTAGGGCAAAGTTGAACCATGCCGCCGGCGAAGGCAATCCCCACACTACTTCCCGGCACACGTTGACGACTGAGGCACAGTAACAACATCCGTTTCCCAACGACTCCTTGGCTTACGAACGTTCCCGATCGAGCTCAACCGGCACGTATCATATGCGACTCACCGACGTGCGCTCGTGCTGACAACACCGGCCGACCCTGTCAAACAAACAAACAACTTTCGGAAAATAGGTTAGGCCGTGACGCAACAGCGACTGTCTACTGAACGCCCGCAAACTTCCGGGATTTGCGAGCTTAGTTTGCCAACCCCAGCCAGGCGGACGGCCATCTTCCTCGCTTCGTAGGACGAATAAGGAGTATAGCGGCTCTGCGAAGCCTGGTGAATCCCGACATCCTCCATTCTTCGGGGCTCCTCCTCGCAGCGTCAACAAGCAAGACAACATATGGAGTTGCGCTGATCAGATCAGCGGATCTGTCGACCTTCGTAGCGCATGCTCTCGGGCCTGGTTGTGTACATTAAGGTGAAGGGCGACATTCTTTTCCCGTCCAACAGACCCTCGGACCGGGCTTAACTTGCCAATCCGAAACGAACACTTCCCTCCGTATGTTCCTCGTATGTTTGCCGATCTCAAAGACTGATATATGGAATACAAAGCTGGCCCCCGGCGTGCCACCGTGCGGAATTTCTCGAGCACGGGGGCACCCCACGGTAGAATGAAAGGAGCGTATCCGAAGCACGGACTGGTAATTAATATGAATAGGGTGTTTAAGGTATGCACCTTCGGCCGAACCCAAGTACGGACGATGCTCTCGACCATGAAGAAGTTTTGAAAAGATGTGTGAAGCTCGACTCTGTCACGCACCGCATGAGATCATCATTCATAGCCTCCCCCATATGGCAATTTAATCATTCGGAGGCTTTCGGCCTTGGCACATCTCTTATGCATCCACACCTGCTTCAACACGCCGTTGCCGGTCGGAACAAATTGAGAAATGCGGGACGCGCCGTGGGACGAGAAGAGTTGGGGAAACCGGTCGTAGCGAAACCGTGCGAGGACCCGAGAGCCCGTCTGCGCTTAATCTGATGCTTCGCGAACTGCTGAATTTATTCAGTCAGCTCATGATCAGACAAGGTCACAAAGAACGCGATAGGAAGAGCTGAGTGCCGTGCGCCGATGGTAGTCTCGGAAGCGGGGACATCACGACTAGACATTTAATGGCATCGCATCACGCTCGATGTCCACACGCCGCGCCAGAAGACGGCATGTGCGGTTTAGCGAGTCACCGTCCGGCGCACCAGGGAGATAAGTAGTCGTGCACAGAACAAGGTTCCCACCTCATACATTACACAGCGCGCGCGATGGCGGTGTCAAGCGACGGTTCGGGGGTATTTGGTGGCTTCTCCAAGTGTTTGGGAGATAGGGGCAAGTAAATGCACGGCGACAGAGATCCACCGCCTGGGGTAGCGTGCGTGAGAGCTTATGCGGGAGAGGGATCGTTAAGTAGGCGTCGCACAGATAGTGGCGCTGTGACCACGCAAGGAGGGGTGCTAGACCGCAAACGGCCCGGTCGGCATTCCGTCAACACATCCGCCGAAGGACGTCAGATTGCATGGGGATCAACCCAGAGACTCAGGGTAACTCGAGTGACGGGGACAGGGTACTTGAGACGGTGGGATCCACGAAAGGACAAGGTTTGGATGTCACGTTGACCGCTCGCCTCTGCTAATAATAAGTGGAGAAAGGTGCAGGCTAGATGGAGCTGGGCGAACGACGAGGAGGTTGTTCGGATGGCTGTTCTCGTAACGTTTGCCTGGTTCGTCGCAGCCAATTGACTTGGAACATATCGCTGCACCGCAGCATCCATATCGAGGTGCAGGCGGATAGCCTTCGGAACGGCATGCCAGGAAGGTGCTAGGCAGAGTTTTGCGTGGCCTGGGAGGACAGGTATAGTGATTAATATATTGGCCGTGTGAATGTCTCTTGCAAATGTGTTACATGGACAGCCCCGCCTTTCACGGGGAGTTGTTCCAGCGCGAGGATTCTCGCGACGAGCATTGCGGAGATATTGTGTTCGCTTAGGCATGAGCATCGTGGCCGCCGGAGGTAATGAAGCTTGAATGCATACCCGCTCGGGAGGCGGGTCGAAAAACTGATTAAATAAGAACGCCGGGTGCTAGGTGGACGTCTGGGGTGGCGCTCGAGATGCCGTAATAAATAGACCGGGTTCGTCGAGGAGACATGGACAGACGTGGACAGGACCTTTGGACGACAAACATGTTTCAGACTGCTCGGTGAGGAGACAAAAAGAATATGCTGGAAAGGATACCAGGGCGAGGCTGTCGAGAGGAAAAGTAGGTGTCTGCTCGTATCAAGGAACTGTCGGGAGGGCATCACAGATGAGGGGTGGCATGCGGCGGTAGCTTGCTATTCGGAATTCATGTCTGGAGACGCAGCGGCTTGCTTTCCACGGAGGATCGGAGCAACACGCAGCTCTCACAGACTTCATGTCATCTACAGCCAACGAATTCGGAATTGGAGTGACGGCTGGAGATATGTCTCGTCCCAACGCTCCGAGACCCTGCAGAGACTCGCAGGCCGCAGAGGCGCCTGGGCGGCACGTGCCGACGGCGGGGGACCAAGAGGATGGGTTGGGGGAGACACGCGGGCACGAAGGCCTTCTGCACGGATGAAACCGGATTGGGCAATTGAAGAGAGTGGGCGCAGCGAAGACGGCAGCGAACAGAAGCCAAGGCACTCGTCGCTGGCCAATCCACAAGCCGCGTGGGGCAATTGCCGTGCAGCAGCGTCGCAGGCGCCGAGGGCCCGATCCAGATTGGCATGGGCGTCTGCGATTATCGCAGGGCCCTGATAAAAGAGACGTGGTCGTGCGCTATCTAATCAGTTACTTAGCCCCACGACCAGAGATCTCCCCGGCCCTGCTCCATAAAACTTGCCCCCACCCTCCCCCGCCGTTCCCAGCGTCCGCACCCTGTCCTCTCACCCCAGGCATCGCGCTCACTCCTCGCATCCCCCCCCCGATGAGTGCTCCAGCAACGCCCACCGACGCCGCCTCCTCATCAACCACCCTCTGGGCCACCGGTGCGTCACCATCCGTCCGTCTTCCCTTCTTGCGTTCTCACATGCCGCGGATCTAGCGTCCAAGGAGTGGGTCATCCCAGCAAAGCCCAAACCTGGACGGAAGCCCAAGAAGGACGTCGCTCCTCCGCCCCAGGACGGTGCCGAGGTTCGTGCATCCAAACCCGTCGGCGCTAATATTCCGATGCTTACCCGACCGTCGCGTTTATAGACCGATGCAAAGGGCCGCCGCGTCCAGAACAGGTGAGCACCTCGTATCCTGTCGTCTCTTGCCCGCCTCTTGACGCACGCTTCCAGGGCGGCTCAACGTGCTTTCCGAGAGCGTAAGCAGTCCCAGCTCGCAGAGCTCCAGGCTCGTGTGCAACAATACGAGCAAGGGGAAATAGAGCGGAACGTCGCGCTTCAAAACATCGCGAAGCGCCTTAAAGAAGAGAACGAGAAGCTGCGCACAGAGAACGCTCTTCTCAAGGAGAAGGTCGCTCAATATGAGGCCGAACGCGCTTCTCCTAAGAGGCCGCGCGACGAGTTCTCCCCCCAGCCACCTTACGATCGTTCCCAGTCCCCCGCGAAGAAGAGGTCCAGGTCCTCGTTCGACGCCCTCTCTAGCCTAGCTCCGACATCTTTCACACCGGTGGCCTATGCCTCCTCCCCCTCAGCTATGTCTTCTGCCGACTCCGATGCCCTCTCTAGCTTCTCCCCCATCCCGTCGTCCGCGCGCGACACACAACTATTCTCTCAGAACTTCGGCCTTAATGGCATATTCGAACTTGCTACATCTGGCAAGGCAAGCCTATTCGAACCCGGAGGTACCCTCGACACGTTCGACTGCGGGTTTTGCAGCGAGAATACTCCTTGCGTCTGTCGGGAGTTGGCCCTCCAACAGGTCGCGGAGCGTATGGCGGTTTCCTCGATGAAGATGGAGAACACCGACCAGAATGCCGTACCTATGTCTTCTTCGCCCATTAATGTTGCCCAGCCTTCCATCCTAGACAACCTCCCCGCCTATCAGCCCCCTGTCCCTTTGCGCCGCCGCGCGCCCAATCCCTCACTGCAGCCCATCTTCCCGATCACCCTCCCTGCCCCAGAACCGACAAACCCGGAGATTCCATCCTGCACCGGCGACCCTTCGAACTGCCCAGCCTGCGCAGATGATGCTTTCGGCAAGGCGTTCTGCGCGGCTATCAGTCAGTCTGTGGCAGCGTCGTCTCCATGCAAAGACTGTCCTTGTCATTCCAACGGAACGGACAGCTGTTCGGCGGCAGGTAGCGGCGGCGGTTGTAGCGGAAACCCCGCCACGTGTGGCAGGGCGAACCTTGACTTGGGATTGCCGGTCTCAGGTTCCCCTACAGCACCGTCGAGCACCGCCATGGCACCGACTGCCGCACAACTTACGTCGTCTCTGCTCATGTCAGAGGCGTTCAGCACATCAGAGACCATCCCCTGCGACGCGGCGTGGCGACAGATCAAGAACCATCCAAACGCGGCGTTTACAGACCTCTCCCTCCTCGCTGAGGTCGTTGCGCGCCGGTCCAAATGCACAGGTCCCCGCGTTGAGATTTCTCCTGCGCCGGGCTCCATCACCCCAGAGCGTGGTGCATCTCCGAATTTGGGACTCGGGCTTCCGGCTACATTCGCGCAACCATTCGACAGCCAATCCATCATCCTTACAGACCCGCATGCACAGTATCACGAACGGCAACGGACGCGTGGAAGCGGAACGTCGTCCCCCCCTCAACTGGTCCCGCAGGATGTCTTGGTTAAATGCGGCCGACAGAGGGTTCGGGAGGTGATGGCGGACGGAGTCCGTGATGCGCTCCGTCTGCTTGACGCTAGGTTTGCTCAGCCGTAGTATAGTGGGCAGCTTGGTAGCTGTTTGATCAGTGCATTCCTACCTCGAGCTCTTCTTGTATATAATTTACACTTAAGCTTATACCTTCACCTTCGGTATCAGGTGTCACCCCATGTATTCTACCCTGTTCGCAGTCCACATGCATGTTTCCCTTAGAATTAAACACTCCACATGCTTCGTACATTACTCGCACTGGTGGAATGCTCGAGGTCAGATTTATTAATTGTGTGCACCCTCGTCGTCAAACGAGCACGCTGTTTGAGTACCCATGCATTGCAATCGACTCACGCGAGGAGGGATGCGCACAACCTAGACCCTTGTATTAGCATTATTGTTCTCCTGCTGATGTATCCATGTCGATTGATACAATGTTACGAGCAGCCTCCGTAGCCTCCTGCAACCCATGCATCGACAAAGATTTCTCCCTTCTCCGTGGCAACAGCTTATCCACCATCTGACGAACCACACGCCTCCTCTTCCTTGAAGACAACCTCGGGGCCTGGGCGTTCTCCGGGTGCAATGCGCGGAATGCGAGCGTGAGCTCCCTGAGCGGAGCCTCGACAATCCCGTCGGGCAGCGGCGCCACTTGTGGCCAGAGCCGGAGGAGGAGGCGGCGTGCGGCGCCGTACTCACGCCTCCGGAAGAACGCGCTGATGAGCGCATCGACGGCGGGCACGTCGGGGCGGACGCCGTCGGCAAGCATGGCGCGGAACGCCTTCAGCGCACTCCTCGTGCGGGCGAGGCGGGCGTGCGCCGCGATGAGGATCGTGTGCATCTTGACGTCCGGCTTGAGCCCTGCGTCCGCCGCCGCTCGCATGACCTCCATCACACCTCGGAGGTCGCCCGTTGCGGCGTAGCCCTCCATGAGCGCACCATAGTGGTACCGATTGGGGCGGAAGCCGAGCTTGACCATCGTGCGGAACTGCTCGCGGGCCGCCTCAATGTCGCGCTTGACCACTGCGAGGTGCTTGATGCGTAACGCGAAAGTGGCGCGGTCGCCTCGCATGCCACGTGCCGATAGCGATTGGACGATGGGTTGGAGGTGGTTTGCGGACCTTCTGAGACGGGAGAAGGTCATACCAGCGATAGGCTTGGACGCGAAACTTTCCGAGGGCGAAGTGGGAGACACCTTGGAGGAAGATGAGTTAGTGGACGGTAGAGACCGATCCCATCCTCGTGGGTAGCATGTAGCCCGTTCATGCAATAAGATCGCATTGAGTAGGACGTTAAGATGCTCTCTAGCGGGTATAACGCCTCCGCACTGCAAAATGCGCGCGATCCTAATCAACTCTCCGGGCCGTGTATGTGGACGCAAACCAGAGAGAACGATGCGAATTGTGGTTGCATTCGGGTCCAGCTTCACAATCCGCATCGCGTTGAGCACTACGTTGACATCTTGTAGCCCATGTCGCCTCTTGATGCATCGTAGGAGAGCGTTGAATATTTGAGTAGTAGGTATGGTGGGAGGTGGGATAGGGAGTTCCGGAAGAGTGGACCTCAGAAAACCAAGAGAGATGAGGAAGTCAATGGCCTCTGGGTATTCTCCAAGGACACTTGCAACAACGTGGAAAGCGTCGTTGGGATAGCCTGCAGAGAAGTACAATCGCACCAATGCAGCGGCTGTATTGCTATCAGGCAGGACCGCGGCAACGTGCATCTGCTGGAGAACGTGCATAGCCCTTGCAAGGTCGCCTTGACGTGAGAGGTGATTGAGCAGGATATTGTAGGTTGTAACGTTAACGAGATTCCTGGGGGGAGTAGACCGAGTCGCTGGAGCCCCGGAAACGTCGTCGCCCCGGGTGAAACCTGCCCCACGGCCGAACGGACGGCCTCCATTCTCCGAGACAGAGGAGAGAACGTCTACAACTCCTGACACATCCTCCGCATCTAGCAAAAGGTGAATAAGGCCGTTGAGAACGAGACTCGAGACCTTGTCGTCCCCCGTGCCTATAGTAGCGAGAGCTTGGGCTCTGATTGAGGGAGTGAGTCCAAACGAACGGTACCCGAGTACGATGATCGCGCAGGTTTTCGCTGTCACGGGAAACCCAGCGGACTCCATAGCCCGTAAACCAGTGAGTGCAGCTGCCAAGTCGCAATTGCGGAGGTGCATTGCTACCATAAGGTGATACGTCAACCGCGACGGGCTGACGTGTTCCCTTTGGAACATTGCCAAGACGTCCGGGACCGAAACGTATCGCTGGTTCTCCATCCATGCCCGTAATCTCCAGTTCAGTAGTTTGACTGTTGTAAAGCCCAACTGCTTCCTTGCCAGTCCGACGAGATTGCGAACGCCCCCCCACTCCTGAAGCTGCGCAACTTTCGTGGTCAAGTGATTCCAGGTTTTGGGCGAACAGCTGGCGCCGATTTGAGTAACGAGGCGCAGGAGCCAGAGGGCTCGATCCGGTTCGCCCTCCTCCAGGAAGTGGAGCGCGACAGCAAAGGCCCGCGGATGTCGCAGATACGTCGCAAGGTCGCATGTACCTTGAGCTTGGCGGAGATTGGAAATGGTACAGCGGGCCGGATACTGGAGGAAGAGACTTGCGAGGACGGAGAGAACATCCGGGGGCGGCACAAGAGGTACTAGGTTGGGTCCACCCTCCTCGTTCGGCTTGTCTAGACAGAGGAAGAAATCTAACGCGTTTTCTCCTACATGGGTTCGTTGGGGTTCCTCCAGAGGAGTGGTCGTGGATTCGATGGTCGATGCATAGGACTGTGTGAGCTTTGGAGCTACAGCTGGCGGCCATAGAACGCAAGGAGTGGAATGAATGGGTTTTGCGATGAAACATAGGGGATCACTGAGGGTGCGACTTCTCTCGAGGAAGCCGCGAGCGGCTTGGGATAGATGCCTGAAATCCCGACCAACTCTCCAGAGCATGGACAGCCAGGATGACGGGACGGCGAGATCCCCAGGTCGCCGCCGTGAGCTAAACGCGAGTCAGAGAGCCATTTGCCATGCAAGCACAGCTAACGCACCTGTGCACGGGGGAGGTGCTATGTCGCGTTTGAGGGAAGGTCAAGGGACATGCAAAAACGAGGGCGAGGAAACGGACGAGACTGAGGCCAACGGGCAGAACGACGACCCCGACCTCGACCTCGACCGTCGCGTCTCGCTGGGCCCTCGGCACCCGCCGGCCTCCTCCGCCGGGCGCCAACTCGAGCTCAGGGTCCCCGGGTCCCGACGCGTCCTCCCGCAACGGCGTCCATCCCTTGGCCCAGTGCCCCTCATCTCTCCTCCTCCCTTGCGATACCACCGCTCTGTCTCCACGCAACCCCACGCCTCCCATCACCGTCGGCGCCGCCTTGCCAGTCACCCGCCGCCAAGATACCGCAACAACCCCACCAACGTCCCGTACATTCCTCGCGGATGGCGAGTCTTGCTGTCTTCGGAAACACGACGCCTCCAACGATCGGATGTTGCTTTAATTACCGGGGCTTGATCCATCGAGCTTTGGGCCTGACGACGCACCCGAATCCCTTGAAAGCCGAAGTGCCATTCGTCTTCGTTCCGACGCCGCGCAGTTCCATTGCGTGCCACACGATCATCCGAGGTGCAGTCCCAACTTTATCCCTGCACAGGCATCCATTCTGCGCGATGTCCTTCCACCCCATCATCCAGGATATGACCCGTTCTTGTGTAGCAGCACCTCTGATCAAAGCGGGTTTGCGGCGAAATCACTCCTTTACAAAGTCATATAGCATTGATGAAGTACGTCTGGCATTCCCCGCGCCGTCGCATTTGACGCATGTGCACATGCCTTGTGTCACTTTACGACCGGGTCAAGTGCGAGCATGTTAGGAGAGGCCAAGTCTCTTGCCTTGCCAGACATAGAACGCTGCGGACGTCCGAGGATATGCTGCCTACGGTTACCGAACGGCGAATCTGTTCTGTAGCTGGCTAATGCATATACCGGAGAACGAGAGCCTTTCCCATGCAGACTGAGACAGTCGGCAACAACCAGCCTGAAGTTGTAAAACGCGGCTGCTGATACTCACTCCGTTGATTTTGCAACATAGCAGACCTGGGTGAACTGTTCAGGAACACAGGTCATTGACCGAATCCATGATTACCACGAGGAAGAGCCAAGCTGTGTCTCCGGCGGCGAAACTTACCCGCCAGCATACGCCCAACAGATGATGACCACAGTCCCGTGCTGTAAGACGCCTCGGAGGACGTGATAGCGTGTTACAAAACCCATCCGAGGTCGACGTCTATTCGTCGTCCACGCACTGCAAAGGATTCTCCATCGCCGAACGTTGCGACATGCGACATGGTCGCTCGGTAACTCCGGCAGCCCTCAGCCTGCCCGCGCTTACTCCGCGCCGCCAACTTGCGCTCACTGCCTCTCTCTGTGCCATATTCGCTTGCTACTACTTGCTGCTGTGCCTCGGACTTGGTCTATCGGTTGCTGACCTAGTTATCTGTCACAGACAGTGATCCGTCTGGTCCTCACCCGAGGGCGAGTTAATTGCAATATCCACTTTGACCGGTCCTGCTATTTGCATCATGACTCGTTCAGCGGCGCTGGCGGAGGCAAAAGGCAGTGGCACGCGCTGACTCGGCAAATCACCATGACATCTTCGTTCCCATCGCCCATTGAGCCGTTTCTGTCTAGTTTCAAGACGGCGACAGATTTCCGGCAGTCGAGATCTCGCCCTGATCCCTCCGTTCCATCATCTGCCCCGACACAGTGGTCCCCATACGCTGGTCTGTTAGAGGAATTTCTTGGTTAGAGATGTTGCTCTGGCATTGGCTGTTCTGTATAGAGCGTTTGAGATTGACACCCCGGCCACCCCCGCCACACCGCCAGATCACCACGGCTCAGTCATATTTCCTATGCACGCAATCCTCGCTATATAAGTCCCGAGTCAAATCCGCTCAGGCCCTGCTCATTCTTCATACCATCCTACCATGGCTTCATATCGGACTCACCTGACTGTGCTGGAGCAGTCTGCTGCTCGCTATCCTAACTCACCCGTCTTTCGCACCCCACGCGTCGACCCCAACACCAACAAGGTCTTGGAATGGGACATCGTCACCTACAGCCAGTTCTGGCAAGATGTCGAGCGATTCGCAAGACATTGGGCACAGGAACTCACTGCTTTTGGAGTTCACGCTCGTTCTGTCGTCGGTTTATGGTACGTCCCCCTTCGCAAGTGTAGTCAACGCGTAGTTCACTCCATTCCCATAGGCTCGGTGGTGTGACCTACCTGGATGCCGTTCACATATATGGCATCGCGCGTGCGGGTTACATCCCGCAGTACTTCTCACTGCGCCTACCAAATCCTGATATTATTTTCGAGCTTCTCGAGAAGTCCAATGGCCACGCCCTCATCTACGATTCTTCATACGCGTCCGTTCTCGACCATGCGCCCGTCCCGACTTTCACCGCCGTTGACGCGCGGACATTGCCATACTCCCAAGCCGCCCTCCCGCCTAACCAGGGTAGCACCAATGGCGACGATACCCTTATGATCTTCCACACATCTGGTTCAACATCGGGTCGGCCAAAGCTCGTCCCCATCAGCTATTTTTGGTGGGACTTTGCGCTCACCAAGATCCATGGGCACATGAAGCCGAGACCAGCTCGCAGTGGCCAGCAGGACGTCACTGTCTGGATGTAAGTAAACTTCATGACCACGCTTGATCACGCTCTGAATGTCGCTTGCGATCTAGGGGGAGCATGTGCCATTTCGGCCAATCTTTCATGCTTGCCGGCATGATCCAGCACGGATCGTGCACAATCCAGTTCACCGAGCAGGCATTCTCGTCTGACGAGCTCGTCGACATGTTCCAACGATGTAGCCTCTCGCGCATTAACATCTTCCCCACGTTCCTGAGCCAACATCTTCGCAATTCTCAGCATAATCCCAAGCTCCTCGCTCTCCTGCAAAGCCTTGACAGCATCCTGATCTCTGGGCTGATGATGTCACCCGAGGACGAGGAGTGGGTGTATAGTAACGGGATCAAGCTGACGAACTGCTACGGAAACACTGAGGTCGGCTCGATGCTCATCACCCCTTCCTCAGAATCGAATGCGCATCTCGCTTCAGCGGACGCGCACACTCTCACCCCCGTTCCTGGCTCCAAGTATCTCTTTGCCCCCATTGATGCAGAGGCCGACTCCGCCGCAGGCGTAGAGGCGGAAACTGCGTATGCCAACGCCAATGGGCAGCTCCTCGAACTCATAGTACATGCCGACTCGCCGGACTGCCCCGACCGCTCGCTTCGGCACGAGGACGGCAACTACCACACCGGGGACCTGTTCGTCGAGGTCAGCCCGGGACACTACGTCTATCGAGGCCGGAACGACGACTGGATCAAGAGCGAGAACTCGCTCCGCTGCGACACGAAGGCGATCGAGGATAATGTCCTCGCCACGTGCGCCGACCTCGTGGCGGCGTGCATCGTCACGGGCAACGGCAGACCTTCTCCCGCGCTGTTCGTCGAGCCAACGGACGCGAGCACGGATCCCGAGAAGCTCAAACGGGACATCGTCCGCCGGATCCGGCCCTTTCATTCGCGGCGCTACATGCATGAGCGCATCGTGTCGCCACAGTTCGTACTCGTCGTCTCGCGGAACACCCTTCCCCGTACGGCTACCAAAGGCAACATTCGCCGGCGCGCCGTGGAGGACGCGTTCAGAGCCGAGCTTGACCGCGCATATGGCGTTTCGCGCTGAGGTCGCAACGCCCCCCCGCTGGGTGCTGCGTTCGCAGACCCACTTCGCCGCCGGACTCCTAACATATATTCCTATCTATTCGCATCCACAGCATTCCGCACAGCTTCTCTTCTTGCACCCCGCTATGTGACCTGTATCGCTACTCCGACGCTATGACTCCCATTGTAGCACTACCGCTATTACCATACATTCCGACTAATAACAAGGACTTTCGTTCGGAACCGGTTCCGTATTTACAGTACTGGAACCCTTATTTCAGCCCTCTTCATGTCATGTAACATACGTTCTTTTGGATGTCATCGTAGACACGGAAACACATAGTCGATTTATCCTCAACAGTGGATTCAAGATGCGATTGCGGGCGTGTGCTTGCCCACAGAAACCTAGAAGATGCTTTCACCTATCCTAGGTTAGCCCATGAGCTAGTACAATTCCCGGTACCGCAGTAGGTATGGCACTATTCCGACAAAGATACCTCTCCCTCTAGCAGTTCACCGCCCGTTCCTGATCCTGCATTAGTTCGACTGTCGGATATGAGATCGTGGTCTTCCGCATGGCGAGAGTCCTCGAGGCCCAAAGCTAGGAAACTAGAAACGACGATCACCGCCCCTACGACTACTTGGACCCTCGCAGGGCGGCCCAAGAAAAAGTCTCCCAAGACGGCCAGGGGCATCGTAAGACTCAGCCCAACGGTGACGACTAGCGGCGTGGTCTTGAGCATCGCAATGACGTAGATGTAGTCTGACGAGAGGGTAATGGCCATCTGCGATTGAAAATAAAGACAAATATGAGCACCGACATTGCTGCGCCGCCAGGTAATTGATACGCACATTGATCAACAAGGCCGTGATTACTTTGCTGGTATGGGGCAATTGAAACGGCTCCACGCCAGTGAGGTGCAAGATGACGCCGATCGGCCAACATGTAAGGATGTTGAATAAGCCGACGAATCCGAAAAAGAGCTGCATGTCGATGCGCGACTCGGACCGAATGCGGACTTTGAGCAATGTCACGTATAGTGCATAAAAAAGGGCCGAGAGGAGCGCAAGCGCATCGCCAACGATTGGCATGGATGGCAGATATGACATACCCGCGGACGGTGTCGTAGGTCCGAGCGACTGCGGCTGCGATGAGTCCGAGAGGGAGACCAGGACGACACCAAAGAAGCTAGGTAGACCTGAGTCAGTACTCCCGTCGTAAGCACATGTACACGCAACAGTCAGCTGGACGGGGGGATGCCCAGGACATTGCCACATACCTGGCGATAACAGCGGCAATCTTGATTAATGTCAAGCTCTCGACTCTGAAGATCCGGCCAATGCCCAGAGTGAAGAAACCTAAGCGGAAGCAAATTCGACCGGCGCCGTTGTTCCTACGTGAGTACGAATTTGCATCCTCGGAATGAGTCAGTGGAATCGGTGCTCACCGCTCATGCTGGACAGGATCGTCGCACTGGCGACACTAGTGTAGTCAAGCGACGCATTCACTGTCCAGTTCGCGATGAACCATAACAGGCAGAACACAGCGGCAAGATGGGCGGTCTCCCGAATAGTCAACGGCTGCGAAAGATTGTTGCCGCCGCCGCCGTCTAAGTGTCTCTGTTGGGTGTTCTGAGCCGGAAATCAGTCCACATAGGCGGCGATGGATATCAGAATGCAGGATATACCGTAACCCCTAATGTTTCAGCCGCCTCGGCATGAGTCAAGAGCGGTTCGTAGGCCTCTCTCCTAGAAAAGATGGTTTGAGCATATGGTAAATCGACATACCCGGTTGACCTACCCACCGCCTTCGGCATTCTTATGGCTCCTGGATTGGGCCCTGCGAATGGCGAAGGGGAGCAAATACAGTGCGAATGCACTGGTGTTGAGGTACGTGACCCTTCATACGAAATTGAGGAGGTATTCGAGGCGCAGTAGCAGGGGGGGAGACATACAGGAATGGCTTCTCATATCCGCCTTCAAATAAATCCTGGAAGGTAGGGTTACGTGAGGCCTTGGAACATCCGGAATGGTACGTACTTGTGTCACGAAGTTCGACGTGGTCCATAGCACCACAACACACAGTAGCAGGACGATGCCAATCAAGTAGTTCCTCCGCTGGTCGATTTGTGCGAGTGCGCGTGACCTCGCCTCTCCGCGAGAACGAGAGCGAAGTGGGCGAGCAGACGGGGGGTCCATCAGGAGGCAGGACCGTCAAGGACCAAACATCGCTGAGGGTGCTATGCGGGAGATATGGTCGGAAGGAGGAGTCACTATCTCCCACCAACTGCCACTGCCCTCCGCCGTTGCAAGGGCGAGCACGTCATTGCCTTTCTCGGCTACTCGCAGCGTCTCCCTCGCAGCTTGAATTCTTATCCCTCGTCTGCTCCCGCCTCCTCACTCGCTCGCCACTTGTGTTCGGCACACGACTCGATATGGTGAGCCATGACGAGCACTAGACAAGCTTAAGGCAAATAGCTCACTCTCGGAAGCAAGCCCAGAGAACGGCGTAGGCGCAGCGGCGCACACGAGCAATCCGTTCGGCTCCCCTCCCAACGTGGATTCGCTGTCCAGGACAACGCTGTCGAGCACTTCGACATAGGGGAACAGGCCGAAAGCTCCGTGAGTACCGCGTACGACTCTCGGCGAGGCAAGGTGTTTCAGCTGAAGCAAATCAGGCCGCAGAGATCCTGGCAGCGATGACTGCGGACCAAGAGCGTCGGCCGACGCTCAAGAAAAAGGAAAAGCAGGCATTGAAACACCAGCTATTTGTGGAACGTAAGGTCCTGTTTTCTCATCATATCGCACCCTGCGCTTGCCCTCCTCTGCATCGCCTTGCTCTACCACCCCACTGGATTACCCACACCACACTAATTCAAGGCGTCCGAGCTTAATTACTGACATGGCGACTGTGCACAGGATTGGAGCAGAGTCGGTCTCCGTACTCCAAGTCGCACGAACGCCGATTGAAACGCAGAGCCCGTGAACAGGTCGCGGGGGGAATGAGCGAGATTAAGACCGCCATTTCTGCCTTGGAAGACGACGTCCCAGAAGCAACACAAAACACTCGCGCTGTCGATGGCAATGCGGGCGCTGATGCTGGAACGAGGCCACAGAGGGCTCGGGGCAAGCCTGGCCAGATAGGCGAAGGGAAGGGCGGCCCCCTCAGCAAAAATCAAAGAAAGCGAACTCTGTACGTATTGCATCCATATAGCACAAGCGTTTGAGGACACGCTCTCCTGGTCTGTCCGGGTGTGCATGTGGGGGAGGAGGGGAAGCTGACGCCGCCCGTTCTTCCAGACAGGTCGAGCGTATGCGCATCCCCATGATCCTGGCAACCCCGGAGTTCGCAGCGAATCCCTTCCAGGCCATACGCACGCATGCGCAGAACTCGCTCCTCAAGCACGAGCCCCCAACAGCGGCCTCGACATCCGGCTGAACCTTGAGTGGACGAGTGCCGGCTGCCCATTTGCAGCGTTGATGTTCAACGTTCGACCGACGTGCGGGGACAGCTCGGGCCACACTCCGCCTCCGGCCACTCTGGGCATCTGCGCCGCAACGTAATTCGATTCCGTGGGTATCGTTGACTTGCTCAAATTCCGCTTGTCATCGGCGACTTGTTTCATCCCCTTTTCCTTACACTCATTCCATTCTCTACTCAATGGCACCCGCGGACCTGCGCATGCAATTCCTCGCGATGTGCCGTGACCATCGTGAGTCCCAATGGAGTCAAAAGAAGCCTTAGGCATTCCTGCATGGAAGGTCCAGGTCGACGTTCGGGCTCCAAGATTCCACTCAAATGCGGCATGTGGTCCAAGGACCAAAGAGGTGATGTGTGTATTATGTACACTAGGTGATGTTGTATTGTATCATACGGGGTATGGGTGTTGTCCAGAAGATCTATCGAGTGACATACGGTTGCATAACGGGAGCCAGGAAAACGTCAGTGCGTAAAATAAAACGTGAGGTATAGAGTGATGGTATAACACGCAAGGGATGGTAACCGTAATGACAATCGAACAGAAATCCATGAGTCGTTACTGTAATGGCAATATAGTGGTGCCGAAGTACCTGAACTTACGACAGTCGAGGCCATTGTACGTGCATGTATCCCATACCCGGTAGTGGATGCGACGGATAGCTAATGCTGCAACCCGAAATCCGCGACGATCCGAACACACTCACCTCGCTTCGAAGTGAGAACAACACGAATTCCCATCTAGAAAAACACTAATGTCGCCTCCAGAATACAGCAGCAGCAGCCCCATCGCCCGCTCACCTCCCAGTTTCAGTCTAATCGTCGTCGCCCTCGCCCTTGCTCATGCCCGCACTCCAAACTGTGCTCCCGCTCCCGCTCCTGCGACTGCTCCTCCGGTCGCCGCTCCTGCGCACGATCTCCGTGAATCCCCCGGGCGAGCCCTTCGCGATTTGATCACTCAATTGGCGCTCGTGCGCGTCCAGCGCTGCGAGCGTGCTCTCCGCCTCCGCCTGCTCCAGTGCCTCCTGCGTGAGGTTCGGTGTCGATGCCCCCGTTGCAGGTGCCGACCTTGCGGACGCGTCGGAGGACGTCCGCCGGAAGAACGAGAAGCGCGATGATGACGTCGTGGGCGTCATGGGGGCAGCGGTGCCCGGCGTGATCGTGCTCGCGGAGATGGGGGTTCGCGCGGGGACCTCACCTGCAGGGGAGGAGTAGCTCTTGCCTAAGCCCGGGGCTGCCGGGGACATCGGCTTCTCGATGCCCATAAGTTTCATCGTCGCATGTAGGCGCTCGCGTTCGCGCCTGTCCTCGTCGTCCTCGGTGGTGTCGAGCTTCCGTGCACCGGTTATTGAGTTCGTGCCGGCCTTGAGGGTCAGAGGACGAAGATGGGCGCTGGGCGAGTCCGCCTTCTTGTCGCCCTCATTTCCGCTGAAGAGCGAGAAGCCTCTCCAGTCGAACGACAACGACCGGCGTGACGATCGCGTTGACGGTGCAGGGGCAGGTGGGCTGTTGGTGGCCTCTGCCGACTTCGCAGCGGCCCGTGCGGCGCGAACGTCATCAAACGTGGTGAGCCGTTCCGGTTGAGGGGAAGGGACAGCAGACGACGTGAAGATGGCGGATTGTGGACGGCCCTTCTTCGCAGGTGAGGCCGTAGCCGGATTTGGCGAGCGCGACATGGCGTCGGCAAATGTGGTAAACTTCGCGGAAGGGAGTGGAGGTGCTTTCTCTGAATAATCGACGGCGAGGACATGCTCGAAACCTTCCTGCGAGATGATACGGTCGATAATCTTGGAAGCATACAGCGACAGGGCTTTGTTGGCATCTTTGAGATTCTTGACCTCGCTCCTGAGGACCTCGATGTCGTCCAGAGAACCAGTAGCCTCTGCGCCCTCCGACATGGAGGACACCTTCCGGTCCGTGCTCTTCCGACCACGCTTGTTCTTCGGGTTGAGAACAGAGCGATCGGTATCCAGGGAGGCACGACCTTCCACGAGATCCTTGTTCTCCGCACGGCCGAGCTCTGCAGCGAGGTCCAAACCAGGTCCTGTGATGGGAAGGTTGGCAAGCGACTCGCCACGCGGTGTAGGGGAGGAACGGGAGTTCGTCGACGTGGTACGCCTGCGGCTACCTCTGCGTGGGTTGCCTCTGGCCGGGGACTCCGCGTCCTTGCGCTCGCGCTCCAATTCGTCCTGCTGGAACTCGGGATCGAGCTCGCCTGCCAACTGCTCCATGTGTTCGTCGCGCTCATCAACGGGGTCGAGGGCGCTCCGGCTGCTTGTGTTCCTACTGAGGATACTCTCCGCGTCGCGGTTGTCGTCATCGTCGCCGGCCTCAGAACTTTCGCTAGGTTCTGTGACGGTGCCTCCCATGCGCAGGACATCAAACTGGCCGCTTAGGGTCTTCTCGCGAAGAAGGATGTTGTATGACTCATTCTCCTCCTGAAGCTCATTGTTCACGCGCTTGAGATCGTGAAGCTGAGTCTGGAGGAGAGCAAGAGTAGACTGGAGGGAGTTGTAGGAAACGGAAAGGGTTGATAGCTCTAGACGCAGAGCGGTCATCTCAGCTGGTTCCTGGTCCGGATCGTTGAGGTCCTGCTTGGGCTGTTCAGCCTCTGCGGGTAGTTCCTCAACGTCCGTCTCCGACTCGGCAATGGATACCACGGATGGAGACGTAAGGACGGGGGGCGGTAGTTTGCGTGTTTGCGTGAGGGATTGAATTCGTGATTTAAGATGCTGCTCATTGTCATAGAATGCCTGACGCTCGGCCTCAAAGGTGGCAGTCTACACGGATCGTTAACGTTGATCTGTTCTACGTTAGAATGCGCAATTAGAACTGACCTGTTCGTTGTATCTACGTTGTATGTCGCGCTTCTCCTTCTCTAGTTCGCGAACCTGTGTGCGGAGCTTCTCTGCGACTTCCATACGAGCCGCCATCTCCTCCTCCATGCGACTTTGGTCTGCATAGAGCTCTTGAAGACGTGACTCTGCGCCATTGAGGGCCGATGTAAGATTGCCATTGTCGGTGGATAGCTGGGTAATGGTGGCCTCTTTGTCTTGGAGTTGAACAAGCAGCTAGACGAACGCAAGGCAATCAGGAAGCGTCGCAGAAGTCTACGGTGGAGAGAAAATGTACCTTCTCCTTCTTTTCCGTTTCCTCCTTGAGTGAGGCTGACAGAGACTCACGGGTGTCACCAGCAGGGGCAGATGGAGCGCCGTTGGGCTTGATGATAGAGTGCCTGCGGGCGGGAGAGCCAAGAGAAGAGGAGACGCGGGGAGAGGCCGCCGAGCGAGCAGTTGCACCCTTGGCAATGGAGGAGGGTGGAGGGGTAGAGCTGGGAGGAGTGCGTCGTGAGGCAGGCGTGGCTCTTGCGGGAGCAGTGGTGGCCATGATGGGATATCGTCGGAGAGTGGTAGGGGTGTCGGGAGAGTGAGGACGGGGAGCCTGCCGCCCTTGTGTCGAGATGGAGGGGTATGCTGGGACGACGGGGGACTGGGAGAAGGCGGGTGGTCGTTAAGTCTATTGACTGCCACACTCGTCTCGACAGAAACGATCATACGCCGGGCGCCTGGCCCACGTGGGGGTCGATCCCCTGCTGTGCGCCACAACCGCGACGTTACAAGCGCGACCTCCCGCGCCAACGCAGCCCACAGCCAGCCGCTCTCTTGTCCTGCCCACCCGGCCCAGACAGCGACCGGGCCCATGGAGGGCGCGCCCCGTGCATTCGACATCCTCGAGGACATTCACACAGAGTCTCTCCAGACCGTACGTCTTCCCAATCCGTCCTCCGCAACCCCGCTAACAACCCAGTCCGCAGTTCCTCGCATCCGTCAGACGCGAATGTGAGTCCCCTGATGCTCGGTCCCTAATGGTGCCTGTTCTCACCAACCGGAACTTCAAGCCGGCTCTGCGGGACACACTTTCATTCCCGCCCTTGACACCTACTTGTCCTCGGTTAATGTCCATCGCACCTCTCACAAATGGCCTCTCAACCGAGGCGACGTCATAGAGCTCCAAGGCCCAGCTGCATGCGGCAAGACCCACTTCCTTTACCATATCTTGGCCACCTGTTTGATGCCTTCCCAACACCAGGGCAAACTCCTCGGAGGTTGGGGTAAAGCAGCCATCCTCTTCGACACCGATGCCAAGTTCGACATTTCCAGACTCCATAAACTTCTTGCCTCTCGTCTGACTCGTCTTCTTGGCCAGGAAGAACCACATACAGCACTCTCCTCTGTCGAATGGGACGAGGTGGCTACCCGGTGTCTGGAAGGCTTGCACGTATTCCGTCCCACTTCCTCCGCCCAACTCGCTGTCACCCTCCTGCACCTTCCAAACTACCACGCGACGGACCCTCGCCTGCAAGACGCTGAGATCGGGCTCCTTGCTGTCGACTCCCTGAGCGCGTTCTACTGGAGAGATCGTTATTCTCTCGAACAGATCCGCGATACTGCAGACAGCTCGTCTCACGCCGCACTCCCACCCAATCCGCTCCACCACGTTGTGAAGGCGATTCAAGCATTTCGCTCTTCTCATCGTCCCGTCACCCTCCTGTCCAACTGGGGCTTAAATGCCTTTCCGAAACCGCCGGGCTCTGACGAACCGGGATCTCCGTTTTACAGGCAGCATCTCCACCCCTTCCCCGCTCCCTTCGAAGCCCATGGAGCCGCAGAGGCAATCTCGAGCATACAAAGTTCACAAGAGCCGCGTGCTTCGAGCGTTGATCCTTCGCGGGATAGTCTTGCCGGCCGTGTACATCGTCAAGCGGACACGACTCTGCCTCTCCACTATCACATCACCTTGCACCCGTCACCCATAGACCCGTCCCCTCTCGCTGAAGCCGTGGCCCAGGAACATATGCGCGCCGCGCTCGTGAACAAGGGCGAGATTCAGGGACTGGTCCGAACGCCCGGGAGCAATGACTTTGGCGAATTCGCGTTCTGGATTGGCGAGAAGGAGATCTTCGTCAATGACGCTGACCGACCACCTTAACCGCGACAATGTATGATAGTGACGTGCATCCTCGACATTCATATTGCGGTGGACGATCCGGTGTCATGTCGTGGTCAGAATGTATGCATGGCTTCTGTCATGTTCTCCCCGACCGGGGCAAAAGCTTGCCGGGCCCGGCGTGTACCTGGCACCTCCAATTGCATCCCGGTTTATGGTTATTGGGACCACCTGCCTAATGCACAGATATACATCCGCCGTAGCGCTGGAACTTGAGACCGAATTCGGCGGCGAGGCAGATGTGTGTTTCCTCCCTCGTCTCTCCGCTCTGTGGTAGCGGATGCGTACTACCACGATGCCCCAGACCTCGTTCGCAAGTCGCCCACGGATATTTTGTATAATGTGATGAGCATGAGGTAACTCTGGGTTCGCCAATGGCCACTGAACCTACCCCCCCCCTTCCCCAGGATAGCCGTTGGTGGTCGCCGTTAGCAGTTCTCAAATGTAGGCATCGTATCTAGGCCCGTCAGTTTCACCGCTGAATTTTATTTAGCTCTCTATAGCTATGTTCCAGACCAAGAAAGGTAGATCGATTGTCATCTAGATGAAGTATATAGTCAGCAACGGATACGAGAAGGGACCCCAGTATGTATCTTCTCGCATTGCCCAAAATAAGAACCTTGCCACTCCCCACCATCTTGGCATCAAGTAGCATGAAAAGTAGAATACTCTTTCTAAGTCGCAGTCCCGTTCGCATTGCCCAACGTGTGTGATACGGTTCCGGCGCTGTCGGTGAGAGTTATATGGAAGGTGCTTTATTAGTCCAGCTAGAATACAGCTATCTTCAATAGTACACGTGTAATAATAACAATAGCTTCGAGGTAGCAGAGATCAGCGAACAAATAGACAGAGGAATCACAGGGTAGCGATGGGTAGTACACAGCGGAGACAGGGAGGAAAACTAGATGAACAGAGCTTCTACAGTTAGCACAAGAAGACATTTGCTGGAAGAGAAATAGGTGCGAATACTACAATATTGAAACAATGCGGTCGAAGCCAATTAGAGCCGAGTGGGCAATTCCTAACACGTCTCGTAAATTGCGTCGAGCTTCTCCTTGAACTTCTCTTCGACAGCCCTGCGGCGAATATTGCCTTTCGTCGCGGTACGGGGGAGAGTACCCACTGGTACGACCACGATGAACCCCGCTGACACGATGCTTTCGTGCATATAGCGGCGGGCATGGAAGTGCCGCGTGCGGCGGATGATATCGCGCTTGAGCCGTTCCTCGTCAAGCTCGCCCTTGGGCTCGACGAAGAGTGCGGGGGACGGCCGACCGTTGCCGACGACGACACACGCTGCGACGAGGTCCGCGCACGTCTCAAGAACGTTCTCCTCGATCGCCTTCGTGTCGCAGCGGAGTGCGGTCGCGGACTTGATCCAGTCGTCGTCGCGTCCACGAGCGACCCATCGGTTGGGGGCGACTTCGAGGAAGAGATCGCCTGTGTGGTAGTCCCCGTCAGACCCACGGAGGGCGGGGTGTGGGCAGTCTCCAGAATGTGCGAGGATGATGAGCTCGTGGAGGTTCTGGCTCCCGTTCGCGTTGATGTAGTCGGTGTCCGACCTGGCCGGCTTGACGTCGTCGGCGCCTGGGGAGGGTGTAATGGGGCGGAACTCGTACACGGTCCCCGCGATGACTTGCAGCTGGGCCGCATCCTTCTCTTTTCCCCCCACCGAGAGCATCATCGCGCCAACCTCGGTGCTGCCGAAGCAGTTCTTGATCAGGATGCCGTTCGCATACGCCCATGCTTCCTCCTCCACGGCAAGCGGCAGCCCGGTGTACAGAAGCTCGTCGAGGGATTTGAGGGCAGCGAGTAGGGCGGCGTTGGAGCGGGCGTTGCGAAGGTGCGTACCAAGGAAGGAGGCGAACTGGTTGAGGCGATTCAGGCCGCAGCGATGGATCATGTCGAGGAGCTCATCTGAGGAGAAGGGAAGCTGTGTGGGCTGAATGGTGCAAGACCCGTGTTGGAGGAAGCCCATGAGCATGAATGTCTGTCCGATGTGGGACATCGACCCTCTGGTGATGCAATCAGCGCCATGATCAGTAAGAGATAGACACCGCAGATGGTCGTGTCAAAGAAACCTACATCCAAACAGTGACGTCTTGCCTACCCGAGCGGTGTGGTCGGGTGACATGCGCCGCCTTCTCCACGGTGGCGTTCACCCAGTCTGCACTGCAGGGGACGAGTTTGGGGCTGCCGGAGGTGGACCCAGAGGTATGGTAGATCATGACAATGTCCTCACCCTTGGACGGTATCCAAAGTGGGGGAAGAGGTGCATTGCTGACGTCCACAGAACGAATGTCGGTAGCAAGCTCGGCGGGGATGGGGCAATCGACGACAATGGAGGCAAAGGCGGGATCGAAGACCAACGCCTGTGCACCGGCGCGATGAAGGAGCTCGTAGACGACGTCAGGGTTGGGAAGTCGGAGAGAGAAAAGCTGCGGGGTGTATCCAGCCCTTGCGATGCCGTAGATGTGGAGGACATCCAAGTAGGTTGAGCCACCGAGCCTACCGGAGATGGTTAGTTCGGTTGCGGCCGCAGTTGGAAGGTCATGAACGCACCACAAACCAACTATGGAACGGCAAGGAAGTCCATGCGCAGTGAGAGCACGAGCCCAGTGACGTGCAGACCGTTCGACGTCGAGAAGAAATTGGTGGTAGGAGACGGAGACCCATTGGTCGACGACGGCCCTGTCCACGGAGGACAAGCGGGGAAGCTTGAAAGCCGGAGAAGATGGGTAGAGAGCGGCAGAGTGCTCGAGGATGGTGAGATGGGTCCTGTAACACATGGTAGGTGAGCTGTATGTTTGTGGAGAGGGTGTTGTGTCGAATCCACTCATGGGTGAATGTACCTTTATACAGATAGGTCGATGGGACGCACCAGGGGAGAGAAGGAGCTATGCATGGCGGTAACGCTGTCATCCGAAACAGTCAAAACGTCAAGCTGTTCAATATGGGAGTTGCGCTGGTAAATTGGACAGGCCGCCAGTCGGTGACGTCGCACGGGGGTGATGACATTGTCGGACTGCTGTGCATGGTCTCTGGTTCATCCGAAGGTCGCCAGCGCAATTAACCGCGAAAGCGTCGTGAACGCTCCTTCTAGAGCGCACGAAAACGACCAAGCGACCGGGACCGTGGGCTGAAGAATGACATGAGCATCCGATTCTTGGTGGGTGAGATCAAGATGACGCTCCTACCGATCCGGGACCAGTGAGGTACAACTCATGAGAGAAGCAACCACCTGAGGCCTGATTTGACAAACCCCAACCTAGTCAAATGACAGCGCTGGGAGAACGAAAGGCTACACAGCCCGAAAGTCATGGCTCAATAAAACTGAGACTCTCGATGTTGGTGTACAGGTCTCTCTGGAGAAGAGAGGTTTCTAGCCGCATTCGTGGACGACGCCCGGCGATGACTCGCAAATGGCGACTGTGTTGGGAGGATGTGTTGGTGGCACGTCCAAGCTGGCCTCGGACATGAACGTGGAGGGGCTGTGCAAGGAGAGAGCGGAGGTGGGATGGGCGAGTGTCCAGAACCCGAATCAGTCGCAGGACGCTGATCTGATCACGGATCGCACATGCCCCGATTCCGGTCAATGGAGTGGCTGTCTTCCTTTCCCTTCCTGCTGCCCACCCGCACTGGCAGCCTGGTCCCAGCAAATCACTCCCTCCGTGCTTTGCCCCGTGCTCCTTCAAGCCCTCATCGCTGATCCACGGGCCCGTGCAATTAAACCAGCGGAGACTCCGTGTGTCCGTTCGAGCGTATGTCGCGCCCTTCTTCCCAACCTCATAACGCCGCTCCGTCGGCCATTCTTTCGTCAGCCTTGCGCAGCCCCCTCTTCGCAAATCCTCTCCACGTTCGGTTTCAAGACCAACATCGACTGTCGCTACTCGCCATGCATGGCCAGCCGTAGAGATCTGGCTCATACCGGTTGTCGGTAATCTGAAGAAGCCTGTCTGCAAGCACAGCTCGCGCCCAGCACAGCTCAAGTGCGTTCTGAAATTCCTGTACGCTAGAAGCCAATCGTCTAGACAGCTCACACCCGCAAATGTACCTCGCATCCCGCTTCGTTGCTCTTCAATACCTGTGGCGTACGCCTAGGCTGTGGTTCAACTCACTTTCTCCATTTTTCAGGTTCATCACTGCGACATCATGGTCTGGCTACCGCCTCGCCCTTGTTCTGCGACTCCAGTCCTCAATAAAACAATAAGTTCATCAGGGATTACTGCGGACGACACATCGCAGTTTCACTCCCAACTCCATCTGCTTTCCGCGGAGGCTTCGCCTGCTCCCTTTAACAACCACAACATCGGCTTGGCCGCGTCCAAAGCTCGGCTCTCCGTCACGCTCCTCCGCCGCTCCTTGCCTTTCATGGCCAGCACGGACGGATGCCATCGTTCTTCCTCACTGCGACGCGTCGGAGTTCCTGATTTGCACCCATCAGTGTCCCTCAAACTATGCTTCTCTGTCCCCCTATCTCACCCATCTCTCAAGAAGCTGTCGATCCCGGCGGTCTCGACCGTCGGCGCGGAATTAACTCTGTGGCCTACCATCGCCTTCTACCCCACTCGCTCGCGGACATTCCATGCTACTTCTTATCACCGGTGCACGAGCTTCGCGCCCACTATATCACTAGTCCCATCGTGCCTGGCATGCCGATCTCGCGCCGACTCCCTTTCTACCCACAGTCATGACAATCCGGTGGAGGAAAACGTCGAACCGCACCCGCACAATAAACGTCGGCCTCTTGGCGACGAGACCTACCGCAGCGTGGAGTTACTTATTCGCCGCCTGCCGTAATGCCGTACGGGCGAGCCAGCAGTTTATCCAGACGGATGCTATACCCGCCGTATGTCGAGCAGCGGTGCATGCGCATATGTTCTCGTTTGGACCTCATTAATTTAACAGCAGCGGCCCACAGCCTGCTCCGTAAACTTTTGTCCTGATTAGGAAACTACATCACAGGCGTCGAGTCCCCCGCCGCCGCCGCCGACACAACAAATTGGAAGAATGCCTGACGTGTCTAAGGTTGCGGTTGATCCCGGACAAAGAGATGACTGTATACAAACAAGTCTGGTGCAGCCTTCTTCTACGAAAACACTCCCCGACCTCCTTCCGCTGTCATCGACCTTGTTCCGCATCCGATTCGAGGCTTGACTTCTTGTCCAGTGAGATGGAATATCCTGCTTCAATGCCTCCTTCTGCACACACTATCGGAGTGGCAGGCCTGGCAAGGTGTGTTTCGTATGTTTATTTTTTCGCGTGTCGCATGCTAAGTAAAATACACGAATCTTCATGGCATAGATAGGGAATAGCAATCCAATAATGATAGACACAAAATGGGTCCAAAAGCCAAAGCCTCGACCAGCTAAAGAAATGTAGATGAAACAGACGCGCCTGGCGCACACACGGTATGCCTCGGCCCAGCTCCCATAAATCAAGACAACCCGACCCAATGACACCCAATACACAACACACCTGCCCGCCCCACGCCCTGCAGATCTGTGAGGCGCCTACGCTTGCGTCTCCCAGACCGGGACCGTTGAGGGGGCGCTCGCGCTCGTGCGCGTAGCGTTGGCCGCCGCCTTCTCCGCCGACAAGTCGCCCGAATCCTCTTTGCCCGGGGCGCTGAGGCGGAGGTCGCGGCAAAACTCGCGCAGGCGGCGGACGGCGTCCGCGCTCTCGCCCGAGAGGCGCTCCTCCTCCGGCACGGCTGACTTCTCGAGGCGCACGGCGCCGACGCCAATGTCAAGCGCGTCGGCAAGGTCGGAGACCGTGCTAACGGTGATCTCGTTCAGGTGTTGGTAGAAGCCGGTCTGGCCGCGTTCTACGCGGAGACTGAGGAAGTCCTCAAGCGCGGAGCACATGTCGATGACGTCGTCCTCGTGACACTGTACAGCCAGGCTCTCGACGGGAGAATCAGAGAGTGTCGCAAGCGTGTCGACGACGTTCTCGACGGGGAAGAGCGGTGTGAGATGCACCTTACGGAGCTTCTTGAGCGGGCGGGGGGTGTCAGGCTTGGCGTGCGTGAACGTCTGCGCGGTGAGCGCTGTGTTGAGCGCGCACTCGTCGACCGTGTGCCCGATGGTACCCATGATGCGCTCAGTGCAGAGGCGATTGTAGTCGTTTGACTCGTGGCAGCAGCTGCCAAGGTCCAACACCTGAAGGGAGCACGCGACGGGGGTAATGGCCCATTGCGGATCGCCGAGATGGGTGTCGCGAATACGGAGGCTTTTAAGGGTGGAGAGGCGGAGGAGAGACGGGAGACGGAGCTCGTACCCAAGGACGGGGTGGTCAGGGATGTCATCATCGCCTTTGACGACCGGAACGAAGGGTCGAGCACCGACGAGGTCGGGCGCATGGAGTGCCGAGCGGGTGATACGGTCGAGCGAAAGGTGGCAGAGGTAGGGGACGGAGGCGGCGATGGAGACAATGAGCCGCTCGCTCCTGTGCAGCGGTGCGCCGCCGGTTAGTGGACGGCATCAAGCAAAGATTGGCAGGGAACGCGCACAGAGGGAAGCGGGCCTCATCGCCGCAGTGATCGATGCACAAGGAGGTGAGGGTGGACAGGTCTTCAAAACACGGTATCACCGCCTTTGCCAAAGAGGCTGCGAGATTGAGCGTCAGGTGCTCCACTTGCTTGCAGAAGGGGAGGACGTCGATGAGGGCGTCCGTGACACGGATGGGCTGTGAAGCGAGACCAGAGGGCTGCTGCGGCTTTGCGCGTTTGGTGCAGATGGTGAGATGGCGGATGTGTCGGTTGTATGATTTTGGGACGCAGGATGCGTATTGGTGGAGGGCTTCGGCGCTTGCGATGCGAACAGTCTGCAAGACGCGGGCGCATGAGCGACATAGGCACTTGACGGCGGAAAGACGAAGGGACGTACGCGGAAGAGAGAGGGCACAGAAAGCTGGTAGCACTCATGGCTGACCTTTGCAAAAATGCGGACGTCGTCGAGGTCGAGCTGATGGACGATTGAGAGTTTCATCTCTGCGGGGAGGCCGTTCCAGCCAGCACCGGGGGTGGTGTTGAGAGACATGATGTGGAGTGTGGAGGCGGAGGAATGCTGTAGAGGAGGAGGGTGTTGGAGGAATGGATGGGGGAGAGGACGAGGACTTAAGTAGTGATTCGGAGGAGTGGAGAGGAGACCGAAGAGGTCGGGGGGAGTTGTTTCGTCAGTTTCCGGCATCACGGAGCTCGCGCTTCGAAGATTCTTGCCGCCGATGAGGCCCTCGACGCTCGTCCGTGCTCTTGACACGCGTCCGCTGCTTAGTTTCCCTCCGACGTGCTCTCGCGGACGCCATCAGCATCACCACATCCCTCCTCCTTCCCGGCCTCTGCCCTCGTCCTTTCGCTCCCGCTCCTCCGGGCCCGCGCCGTCCCACACTCCACCCACGCTCGCCCATCCCGCTGCGGCGATCCTCGCGTGCCACCGACCCCCGGCCTGGGCGAGCACCGCCGCTCGCCCGTTCGTGGCCTGACCGTCGTGGTCGATACATCTCCTTGCTCGACGGACCCGCGCTCAGCCCGCAACGCAATCAATAATGTCGAGGCTCGACCATCCCATTTCCAGCCGGTTTCCAGTCACCAAGTCGCCGACGCCCACCGCACGGCCTTTATCGGACTGTACTGCTTTGTCGCCATAATTGGCTTCCCTTCCTGTTCCCACAAACCCTCCCGACCATCCTCCATGTTGCGTCTCCACGGCCACCACTCATCTTCTCGGTTCGTGTATCCTATCCCCAGGATCTCATCAACTTCGTCGCGGCTATTGACAGATGCATACCCTGATACATGCCCTCTGCCGTGCCACTCACCACGGCGCCTTCCGTTAGTAGACCGGAGGTGCAACCCCTCCGCCTCAGGACTCTACTTGCAGATCCCTTCCCCGAATCCCCACTTCCCAGCGTACCAGGTTAAGCACATGCGCTGGTTGGATTCAGGCGACTTGTGGACCCGCCGGCGACGTTGCTTCCCTCCGTCATAATGCACGCATGTGGCCTTTGACAGTGGCAGGCTTCTCACGGTGTTCTCGGAGGATATGTTTGCATTGGGAGACAGAGGTGCTCCCAAGAGTGCTCAGTTCTCATGCATCTCACGTGCAGCCATGGATCGGTGCTTTGTTACTCACATGCGCAGCCGTCCAATATCACGTTCAGTCCAGATAGCAGAGCTCCATCCGCATCCGGGCTCGCGGTGTGCTGGATTCCGGTCGGGTCTATGTGGAACTTGCAGGGACACAGCTTTTCTCGCTGGTAGGTTGGGCCACCGATGTACTTATGGACCAAGCTCTGACTGTCTTTTTCCATGTCATACCATCGCCGACGTCTAGCGCCATTAGGTTCGGACGCTGACCACGATTTGTGGCACACGTTTGTTGACATCGAACGCCACTGCCCATTTTCACGCCCGAGGTGCGGGACCTTGCGACCTGTATCATGCGTTTTGGACACGCCGACAGGCCGACGTATGCAGGCTCTACGTAGACGGTAAGTAGGCTGGGCAGGCGTCGGGTGGATGGCGGAAGTAATACGGCTCCAGCAAAAAGCGTGCTTGCTGTCCAGCCTCGTCGGGCCCTTTCACGCACTGCTTGCCGCACCCGATTGGCCGCTGCGGCGAGTAGGAAGAGCTGCGGGGGCCGAGGATCCGTCTGTGGCCGGGCGCAGGATAAACCAGGAATCGGGACAAGTTCCTGGTCGCGGGGCGGAGAGAAAGACGCGGGCAGGCGTCTAAGTCTCAACGCCAGTCGTGCGCGCGTCTCAGTCTCAGTCTCAGTCTCAGTCTCAGCCTCAGTCGCGGGCTGTCCGGTCCCCGTCGGAATTCGAGAAGCTGGGGCCACACGAAGCCCCCATCCGTACTCCCGTCTCGCACATGCCAATTGCAGCACTCTGAGCTCGTCTCCACACGGCCTCCATCCCGCCCATGCGACCCTCCATGCCTATCTCGGTCCCCCATACGAAGGTCGCTCAGCCTCCATCCTTCCCTCTACTTCATCCGTTCAATGCACAAGGCCATAGTAGCCCTATCCCTCCGAGCCCCATCGGCCATGGATGCAGACATCCTCTTCCGCAGTCTCAGCTGGACTCTACCTCAAGCTCAGCCACCCTCCGTCTATGCTGGATGTTTTCCTCTTGGTCCCCCTGTGACCCATATACCCCGATATCGGATCGACAGATTCGCTTGTTACGATCGCCACTAACCTTGTAACCGTCACATACGCCAGTGGCACCCACCGACGATCAATCCCTCTGGGCGCATGGGCCGCTATGGGCCGGCGGCGGTCCGCCCAGCCATGAGGGGCCGCGAGACCTGGGCCGTCCTGGTCCAACGCAGCTCCTGCGCCCTCCAAGTCGTCGGATCGTTATCTGACCCCACCTCCAGGCGGCCCTGATCGCGCCGGATGTCTGCCCAAGCGCGCCTTGGCCCGCTGTGGCCAATTGCGAATGATCCCGAGCCCCGAGGACGTCGGATAAATGATCATCCACGAACGGCGCATCACTGGCACTGCTCTACTCGCCACCGCGATCCATCATCGCGACGACCAACTCGAAGAAGCAGCCGCAATATCATACTTCGTCATATCCACATCTTTCTCATCTATGTAGCTGAGCATATCTGGATGAGATGAACACAGGATGTGGTTTTGGAGTCCTTGCCAGTGCTGCCAAGCTCTCGTACATCTGGCTACGATCCGCCTCCAGCGGCGCACTCGTGCTTGGTGCCATGAACCCCATGGCTCATCCCAGCAAGACCCACTTTCGGAACTCTGGTGCGGCGACGCGCGAGGCACAGGGATCCTCATTGGCTCCTGATAGGTTACTTCGATGTTGATGGCCACCCCCGGCACGGTGCGCACATCCCCCTGGAAAGCAGGCTCTCGAAGCTGTCGGACCCTGGAGCCCAGCGAATAATCCGATTTCCACGAACACATCCTCGGGAAGCTTGTATCGCACTGTAATCGGCACTGCGGGCCTTCTACACGGAACACCCATCCCCCGGACCCCAGCAAAAATTTGAAGGCCTGGGGTAAGCGCGCGGTTCCGACATCTGATTAATCCTCGACGTTCGCAGCACCCGGAGCAAATTCAAGATCGCCCTCTCATCATCAAGTCTCCGAGCCAGGTTCGGAATGTGCACTGGGGTGGTTTGAGTGTCCAAGTAGGCAAGCATTTGTCCGTCCGCGGCTGCCAACGTGACGCCGCTATCGCCTCCGCTCGCCGCCACGCGATGAGATGTCGTTGTTTCCGTGTCTCCTCGTGATGCCACCACGACTCCAAGCGGCGATAACCGCAGGGTTGACGTCGCGTTGCCGCACGTACTTATGTGGCTGTATTTGATCGTGTTATCTAGACATTCGTTTCCTGCGAGCGGTGGTTGGGGACTGTCAATTGGAGTGGAAGAAGGCTGTGTGTAGTTGCAGAACCAAACTTCCCATCAGGATGCGCCAAACGTTTCATTGTGTATCTGTCTAGCCTTCCAGTTGTCCTTTTATAACCCCTTCCCTTCATATGTGTCATGAATCTTTCCCGCTGCATTACACATTGGTCATTGGTTGCAAAGAGACTTCATTCATTTGTCATTCTACTCGCATCCGTCCTCAGGATGGTATCGATAATAATGATACAAGCCACCAAGGCAGTCTTGGACACCGCTGGCAACGGGCCGAAAAATAACGCGAGCGACTGGGACAGCGGTAGGTTTAACGGGAGCCCAAAGCGCAGACGGATGCTGTAGATGGAAAATACATGGAAGCCAACGAGGGAGAGGACTGCAGTACGACAGTAAACGTAACTGACAGGAAGCCGACGACTAATGCTAGTGTCCTGGTATTGCGTATAGACATCGCGATGGTCGCAAAAATATCGCACGAACTGATGCGGCGGCGTGTAATGGGTAAAGCGATGTGGTGGCGTGATGTGGACAGCAGACGGGATAGATATTGGGTGCGGATAGGATGTGTCGCGGGAACGAGGAGATGGATAGCATCGCCTCGAGCATAGTAACACTAGGAATCGGATAGCAGGAAATAGTGGAGGCGAAGAATGTGCTATCTGTTTAATATCAAAGCAGGGTGATACTTGACCTTCTCAAATATCCGGAAGAGCGAGATAAACAGGTTGAAGCAATACATCAGGAGGCCGACGCCTACCAAGCAGATCAGAGCAACCTGGTCATCGCACAGCGTATCGCCAACGCCGCCCTCGAAACCATTCACCCCGTTCGGCGGGGCTGGACGCGGGAGCTGACTGTACCATGAGATATCGGAGGCAGATGCGCAGGGTATCAGAGAAGTGAAAAAGTTGTCGAAACAGAGAGCGAGCGCGGATGACCATGCGCAGATGAAAACGACTTCGAAAAGCGTGTATGCGAGTTTCCATGAGGTGTGCCAGAGACCTAGCGGACGGCCGAAATATTCGAGCTGGTATTTCGAGTGAGTCGTTTAAACGATTCCACGGGGTTGGACACATACGTAAATGGCTATCATGACGTGGACGAGCGTAAAGCTGGCGAATATAATGACCACCGTTCTGGGTAAAGCCACTCAGACGACCTCTCGCAGAGGATACGGATTGAGAACGTACGGAGATGGGCCTAATGCACCTGTGACAGCCGCGCGCTGTTCGATTAGCCGAATACGGATCGCGATGGCAAGCGCAGCTGTTGTAAGGACAATGTTGCACAACCGGAAAAGCTGATTCCACAAATGCTTCAGGGAATGAAAGCCGTTATCAAGATGGGAACAGACATACCAAAGGAACGTAGACATTGTACATCATGTAGGCACGTAGCCTTTTCCGCCGCCTCTGCCATGACGTCAATTTCTCATCGTCATGGTGCGAGTCCCCCCGCTCTCTGCGTACACTTCCAGCCAAGGATCCGGACGTGTTCGGGTGCGCCGACGTCCACGGCGTCTCCCAGCCAGGCGTACGGTTCTGCGCGAGCGTGAATGGCGCAGCAACGGTGGGGGGCATGTCGATGCGCAACCTGCTCCGAGTGCTCATCCGTGAGGGCACAACGCGCGCTGGATCGTCCGCCTCGAGCTCAGCCTCGTCATGCAGCGTTGACGGGGTTTGCCCTTCGTCCTGGTCGAGGGAGCGTCGCAGCATTGATACGGAGAGCCACGGGATGGACATGGAGCGGACGCCATCCCGCGGCCGCCTTGGGGGGCGCTGCAGGCTGGGCGACAGAGGAATGGAACCCGAATCCGTTGGGCGATGCCGGGTGAAGGCCCACCATCGCGATGGTCCTGGGTCTTCTGGCGCTCCAGACTGGGAAGAGGACTGGAGGGATGTAGCATCCGAAGGACGCGAGGTTGCGGCGAGGTGAGCGAACCTGGAATGATCTGTCGGTTCGTTTTCCTTTGGTGAGGGAGGCTCATCTCTCGCCCAGGCTGCACGAAAGGACGATATGTTAGCCGCTGGTGGATGCGCCAAGGAACAACGATGAAATACGGCGCCAGGAAGGGAGGATACGAACGGGGTGCGGTGTTGATGTAGGTTTTCACGGTGTAAGGCGCTAGGCGGGAACTGTGGAGAGAGTGGTTCTTGGAGAGAGTGGAGGCAGAGGATGCGAAGAGCGGGGGCTGGGACTGGTGCTGGACGGGGTCGGGGTTCATTGGGGCCACGAAGGCATTGGGTAAAGGAGAGGAAGAGGCGACAGCAGCCTGGAGCGGCGGGGAGATGAGTTACCGCACAGGGTCTGCACCACTGTCGCCGTCAGGATCAGAGGGCGGCGAGAGTTGGGCAGAGACGGCAGAGAGAGACACATGTGGCCGCCGTCACCCCGCAGCGACCATCGCCCCTCGGCCCGCGTCTCGGCTACCCCCCGTCCTGCCTGCCTCCGCCTCTGCTCTCTCGGTCTCGTCTCCTGCTCCTGCCCCTGCTCCACAGACATGGAAGATTCCATCCCATCGATACAGACCACGGGTGTGGGCTCTCGTTTTGTCTCCCAGAATGAACTCGAGGCTGCAAAGGCTCGGCGCGACGAGCAGTGGAAGGCTGCATACGCCAGGTAGCCGCATCGGCCCCACCTCCGTCTTACACACACGTCTGACCACTCTTCGCATCCTTCTCTTCTAGGCTTGGCCAAGAACCGCCCCCGCAGCCCACAGAAGATGCATTCGACGGAAGGAGTCTCGCAGAGGTGTGTGCATCCCCAGCCGCACTCACTCATCGGATCGGACCATGACACGCCGCCCCTCACGCTCTCCGCAACACAGAAACTGGCTGCGAACAGAGTAAGCAGCAGTGCATGCTGCGTGTGGCATCGGTCTTATGCAGTCTAGGCAGCCAAACAAGAAGAATGGGAAGAGCGCAATAAGCTAGGTGGGTAAGGCAGTACTCGATTCCTCGGCTCTCTATGTTTTACCGTCCTTGTTTGCAAACAGGGAATCAATTCCGTGCGCTCGAGGAGGATGAGGTGCTCTTCCTAGACTCAGTGCTTGAGAAACAGCGTGAGGAGGAGCGCCTGCGGAAAGAGATGGAAGGCGAGGAGCTCAAACACTTCCGAGAGTAAGTCTGAATCCCCTCCAGCTTGCATTCTTGCCGCCCCGAGGTGGAGAACTATGAACCCAGGTGTTCATATTACACATAGAGCGGTTGCTGCACGAGAAACTGCGGCGAACAAGCCCCCTCCGATTGGTACTACGAGTATCGCCAACAACAGCGGTCCGCCCAAAGCGAAACCCGCTCCGGCACCTGTCAAGAAAGATGTGAAAAAGTCGCTCAAGGGCGTCCTTGTCAAGAAGAAGCCGGTGAAATCAGCAAATCCGTCGGGCGCACAACCTCCAACAGCCACTGAGACGAAAGCAGATGAGAAGAAGTCGGGGGCAGAGAGGCCGAAGGAGGATACAAGGGAGGCAAAACGACGGAAGGTGTCGGCAAGCTGACCTTGGAACTGTGTGATTACGTTGTTGCTTGTTTCCGTACTGACCGCTACGCCCAACCGATATGTATCACTATTCCTTCTTCTCGCCAGATGTCATCAAACAATTCTCTCCAGCAAATACAAGCTAAGAGACGCGTCGCCTCAACCCAGCCTCAGCCTCTCCTCGTCACTGGACTTGGCGTTGGCGTCCACCGAACCTTCTGTAGATCCCTTGCGTTCCTTTCCCCTTCCCAGCCAGCTAAACGTCCCATGGCATCTGCTCGTCTCGACGCGGCCGTTCCCATGGTCGTTCTATCCAGTAACCGCTTCGCTGCGGGTGTTAGGGAGCCTGGACCATCTGCTCTGCGCGGTGTGAACGAAGGCGGCGGCATCGACGTTCTCCGGCCGCTCCCTGCGCCTTCTGTGGTTCGTGACAGCAGTGGAACCCCACTGAGTAAGGTAGCTTTCGCCCGTAGACTCTTCGCTGCATCGCTCGACAACTTGTGGGAGAGTCGTTCCCGAGAACTAGGCTCTACGATTCGGAATGGTGTGGAAGGCGTAGGAATGTCGGCTGGGTCGTCAGATTGAGAGAGCACCCGAGGGGTCGCATTCAGCATGCCCCATGTCATGAGTTGCTTGACTGCTGCGGGTCCCAACTCCGAAGGCGTGGGGGATGGTATAGAAGGGACTAGCGAATGGACGCGATTTGTTGGTGACCCCGGACGATCTGTTACGGCAACCATCAGCTCCTAGCGCGATGTATTAAAACAGCAAACCAGCTCTTACATGGAGTGCCGGCGATCGCAGCGTCGATTCGACTCCGTGTGGGGCTTGAGGGAGCTGAGAGTGAGAGGTCAGGCTCGTCATCTTGTTCCGGTAACCGTGTGTTCCCGTGCTTGATAACCCTGGGAGGACCTTTCGACCCTTCAGCTGCGTTCGGGGAAGTGTAAGGTGCAACGTCGGCATCGGGGGAAAACATGAGTGCATTCCGCGCCTGAAGCGATACACATGATGAGCATCATTCCACGCAAGCCGTAGTTAGTAACGTACCTTGAATCTCCATCCATCTACACCTGCAGGCCGTGTATCTTTTTTTGGTGCCATGACATCTACCATTTCGCCGTCTCGGTCCTTCCTCTTCTCAGCCTTGACCAAAGCAGTCGACTGCTCTGTCTCTTCTTGCTCCGGCGCTGGCGGCGCGATGTGCGTCCCGTCTATAAGGTCCTCTACCTCTTCTTCGTCATCTTCATACACCACCGGGGCCTCCGAGGGGCCCGCCCCGATGAGCCCAGCGGGTTGTGGAGCCTCGATCCGGAACTTCTCCTTCACACCAGCGCCCGACGCCGCCTCAATGAGCAGCCGCTCCCGCCCCTCCAACATCTTGTCCCGCTGCGCCTCTACCCGCCGCTGTGCGTCCCACGCCCAGCCGTATCGCTCCTTCCGCCGCCGGTTCTCGTCTTCGAGGATCTGAGTGAAGCTTGAGTTGTCCTCGGACGTGTAGCGCGCCTGGAACGTGTCCAAGCTCATGTCGGTGTTGAGACGCTGCCGCTTCGTTGGGCCCTCGCCATCGCCCCTCTCTGTGCGCGGAGTGCGTAGTGGGGTGTCCATCGGCCCAGAAGCATAAGGCGTCTGGGATGGCGTCTGCAACGGTCGGCCGCTGCGCGAGATGGGGGTCTGGAGGTCCTCAAGACGGCGCACGGACGCTTGGATAAGCCGTGGATCCTGCGTTCGGAGCGCGTCAAGGTAGTTGTTCGTAGCATCCAAGTGAACAAGTGAAGGAAAGAAATCCCGGGCGATGATATGAGAGAGGGCTTCTGTATACTCGTCTTCATCGAGCACAACTTGGCGGTCGAGAGACTGTGCAGGTGGCTGAGAGCCCGATGCCCCTGGAGTAGACATGGTAGGGGTGGTTTTAATATCTAGAGAGAAGGAATATAACTGCAGAAGGAGTAGTCAGAAGATGGCAGATTGCCAGAGTGCTTGAAAGAGGTCGAGAGGTGGTACAGCTGGGGTACAGGAGGTGGTGGGCTGAGAAGCATGACAAGCGCCATCTGCGGAGTGAATGGCATCGGTAGCGCCGAGAAAGGAAGGAGAGAAAGAAAGGTTAACGTTATTAACCACCGACTTCAGCGGGTTGTCAATTGCGAAAAAGATGTCGCCCTGAGTTCTACGGAGCTATCCTGAATCTGTCGGACATTCAACCGACATATTCACTCAAGAATTCAAATATAGCACTACCACTTCTTGGTAATGCTACAGCTGTCCAGCTCAGCTGACTTGCAAAAAGTGATCTGGCATGGAACAACTTCACTCAGTGTGCATAGTGTCAAGTTTCAAGTTTCTCGGATAATGTACAAGTTATAGGGCTCTATATCGTGGGCGAGTACCATACATGTAGGTGCCGCCACTCTACCAGGAATAAGTAGAATATCTTCATAAACGTCATGTAGGTGCATAACTGTACAGAGGCAACGAACCCGACCCACCCGGATCCAGGCCTGCGAAGTAGTGTAAATCGTCAGTTCGTAAAGTCTGGAGAGTTTGGGGCCAAAGGAGAGTAACTACTATATCAGTGGGATGACGTATATAAATGGTACGCACACGTGGTGAAGATAATCTCAGCTAATAATAACAAGAAACGGCGAGAAAGGAAGCAAGTCGATGTGCGGGGACAGAGAAGGCGAGGGAATAGTATTAGACATCATGGATACACGGCGGGGGGTGGAGGCAGCAGAAAGATAGACATACGGTATGTGTGAACAGGTCATGGAAACGCAAACGCATTTCGGCATTCAGCTCCCATGCCTACCGTACAGCGCATTTGTGCTACCTGACCGTGACCGCCGCTGTGGAGCCCCGGAATCGGAAAAGAACTGCTCAACATCGCTCCCTCCTCCACTCCGTCGTCCACTAGGCTTGCCGATCCGGCTTTGCCCTAGGTTCGGCGCCGGGATGGCAGAGCCCTTGTGCTGACGGACGGTTACATTGGAGTGACTTGTGCTGAACATGGGCGAGTCCCGGGTGGGGGATCTGGAGTTTGGGGATCTAGCGGTGCGCGCTCCGAGAGACGCTCGCTTGCTGACAGTGTGCTGACCATACACTCCATCACCTGGCCCCGTCGACCGCTTCAGATTATTGCCACCGTAGAGGCTCGCGGAGGGAACTGGGAGAAATGTGGGAGTAGATGGTCGCGAGGAAGGTGTTGGGACGGAACTCGTGGTGCTTGTCGTCGCATTTGTGCTGATGCTGCTCCGACCCTCCGTAGATATCGAAAGTCGCGACTGAGGCCGGCGAATGCCAGTTGGTATGGCAGTTTGCGACAAAGCGCTCGGCGCTCTGCTGCTACCAGACGGAGGCGAATCAACAGATATGGAAGACATGGGACGGAATGCAGTCGGAGCTGAAGGAGGGCTCGACGTTCGCCGCCGCTCCTTGTCTTTATCCTTGGCTGGTGACGGGGAGTCTTCCATGATAAGCACCCATCCTGATGAATCCCCACCTGGTGTTCGGCGGGCCTCGGCATCGAGATCTACGCTTTGTCGGCGAAGCTTCGATTTTGCAGTCGAACGGTCATCTTGGGATGTGGAACGCGCAGAACGCGATGAAGACGCGGTAGAAGGAGCAGGAGAGGGGGAAGCCTTTACGGGGATAGGTGGTGGTGGCATTGCATTCGCTGCTTGGCGACTAGTTACGGAGCCCATACGGAGTCTCGGGACACGAGTATGGATCTTCTGTTCAAGAATCTTGACGCGAGCTCTCATCTCCGACACCATCTGAACGCCCTTACTCCTCGCTGCAGTTGAGGGGGCACCGCCTGCAGTGCTTGCTGTAGTTGCGGCGAGAGATGGTAGACGATTACCAGTCGGTCGGGAGCTCGGGGTACGGAGACGACTAGGACTAGTGTTGAGGCCGGGGTGTGTGGCGGAGCGTGTGAGGGAAGAGCTGCTATTCGATGGAGCGGAAACGCCGTTGCGCGATGGTGGGAACCCAACGCGGTGAAGCACAGAGGGAGGGGTCATCAGACTGGCGTCATTTGTAGGTCGAGGAGAAAGAACAAGAGGGAGTTCCTTCACGGGAGCTTCGGGCGGTGGATCAAGGTCAGCCAAGCATAGCTCTGAAGGAGTTGGAACGGAGAGAAGATCCTCGTCCGACAGCGATATAGTGGCGTGATGACTGGCTGTGGTGGTTGGTGCAGGGGGTTCTACAACTGGAGAAGCCTTCCGTGCTCGTTCCACGGCAGTGGCAAGCTGGTCCTTCAGGATAGTGCTTTCCTCATTGGCATCTAACCCAAAGCGAGAGATGAGAGATGAAAGACGGCATATATCCATTTGCCACGCACCCCTAAGCTCATCCTTAAGTCGCTGACATTCCTCCTCCACGTTCGCCTTGTCAAGTAGCTCATGTTCCAGCAGGATCTTCTCCTCCAGCGCCCGTGCATACTTCTGCTCGACGTCGGCCAAACTCGATGATATGGCCCGCTCATTACGCTCCAAGTCGTCGTTACCCATCTCTAACTCTCGCAATTGAATCTTGATCTTTTGGTGTTCTTGCCGCAAAGTATCCAGTTCACGTTGAAGGGAGGTTGTGGTTGTATTGTGGGTGGTTTGGAGGGACATGAACTTGGCCTGTACCAAAGGTCAAGGGAGACGGTCTATTTGGCACGAATGCAAGACGGACCTTCCACTCATCCCTCTCCGTCTCAGCCCTGGCCACCTTAACCTTGAGCTCCTGCTGAGCCTTCTCCGTCCGTTCGAGCTCTCGTTCAAGTTCCTCCTCTAGCTCTTTGCTGGAATGATGGAAGTCGTCGAGTTCGGCGCGAGTTTCTGCCAGCATATCGGCTACCTCTAAGTACTTCGCCTTCCAGTCCGTGCCAGAGGAGGGAAAACCACTGGAAGGAGAGATCAGCGAGGTGATGACGCTTTGGGAGGAGGTGAGGTACTTGATAGTGTTGTCGTCCATGGCAGCCATCCCTCTGTCCTTTCGGAGAACGTCTGTTGCGTGAAGGATGGCGGTCATAACGGAGACAGACTATGTACAGCCGGGGGGACCGAGAACGAGAGCCCCAGCGTGGAGTTGAAGGGGAGGCCAAGGGACGGGACCAGTGCAACCGAGCAACGCCGTCAGCCCGAATAGTGAACTTGTCGTCCTCCGGCCACGCGCCCGCTCTTGCCCCTTATGGTCTCACACGTGGCCCACACACAGAGCACGTGTTACTAAACGCGAACGCGTCGTCCAATGCAACCGCGGCTTTGCTGCAATTTGAATGCGCTCTGCGACGTCTTTTTGTCTTGTTTGAAGAGGCAAGATAAAAAGGGGAGAGCGTTGCACACAATTGATAACAACCGCAACCAGGGTGGCCACCTTCGGCATGGCACACTCTGTCACCGCTTGTTGTACTCCCGTTCCCGTCTTCCGCACTTCCACGGCCTGGACGACGCCACAACAGCCCATGAAAGTTGGACACATCATGAGGATGGGGCGCAAGGCAACTGATATTACGGAGTTGGTAGGACTACTTTACAACGAGTATACTCAAAGTTCACATGCCCTCTGGCTGGGCGCATTTACGTTTCTCGACCTTCCCCGTCTTGGGACAACGCATCTCTTGCCATGACAGAGGGTCCATCGTGGCCCCTGTGTGTAGTCGATATTAACGAAGGACTTGTGGATGACGAATATTCGCGCTCACCGGCTTCACTTGTGGCAAATATCACACCAAGGTCATTCCGAGCAGTAGTCACGTAGTAACTCCTCGCATCGCCCAAAGACAGCTGGGACGCGATATTCGAGCACGTTCATCTGGATTTGAGGGTAACGATACTCACGACCAAGCCTCTCACTACGTCCCCTCCTCGGAAACAGTCCGCGATTTTCACCCTATCCTTCTCCGTAGCACGCACATCTTGGACGCGCACCACACCCGTGAATTCTTCTCCAGCGGGAAGTGGAACACCGTCCACCACCGTGATTGAAAGGGTGGCCTGAAGCGGCGACATGCGAGTGATCGTCCCCAGAACGACAGAGTTTGGGGCCGGTGGTCGTGGGCGAGTCCTTTTGATCTCCAATGACTAGACATTCCATTGCCGCAGGAGCCAACCAGCGCGAGTTCAATGAATGTTCAGAGCCGGCTAGGAAGAGATAGACGAAAAGACCAACAGATCCAGAATACGAGGGAACGCCGGTCAAGCTCGCCCTCAAGGTTCCGTCTCGATAATATATTCCGCCGCCAATCTGTGGAATGGGACCACGGGGAACGGGGACAGGCTGGCCGGGCAAGACGACGTCGGACGACATGGAGAAAAGATGGGATGGGCAGAGGAGAAGCGCGCGTGGGGGAAAGAGCCAATCCGAGCCGGCCCGTGTGACGCGCTCTGGAGTTTGCGCCTGTTTACGCGACCCCACTTGACCTTCGCGTACGACAGCGCCAGCTGGGCCCAGCACTCGCTGTCGACTTCTTCCTCCATGGCCTCCTCTGCCCTTGCCCGTAGTGTCATTGCCAGGCGTGCGTCCTCTTATCCACTGCCCGCCTGGGCTGTGTGCTAATCTTTCGCCTCCAATAGGCTTCCACGTCTCGGCCTCCCGTCATGCCCTCTCAAAGTTTGCTATGCCTGCGATGTCTCCCACAATGACAGAGGGTGGTATCGCATCATGGAAGAAGAAGGAGGGCGAGTCTTTCGCGGCTGGTGATGTTCTCCTCGAGATTGTACGTTTGGCCCGGACCTTCTCAGCTCGCTCACTGACATGTCATGCGTCATAGGAAACCGACAAGGCCACCATCGACGTAGAGGCTCAGGACGACGGTGTTCTTGCAAAAATTGTTGTATGTTCCATTGTCCTGTTTCCCCGATCCACCTAGTAACGCCTGCACCCGACCAGGCCAATGACGGCGCGAAGAACATCGCCGTGGGCTCTACAATTGCCGTCATTGGCGAGGAGGGTGACGACCTCTCCGGGGCCGAGCAGTTGGCGTCGGAAACTTCGTCAGAAAAGCCCGAAGCAACGAAGGAGGAGCAGGCTCCCGAGGCCCCCAAGTCGGCACCAGCTGCTGAGCCCCGGAGGACGACCGAGGCCCCGAAGGCCGAACTCCCTAAGGGCGATCGCATTTTCGCTTCCCCTCTCGCCAAAAAGATCGCTCTGGAGCGTGGTATTCCTCTGGCGAAGGTCAAAGGCTCCGGCCCTGAGGGCAGGATCCTCAGGGAGGACGTTGAAAAGTACCAGGCACCCGCTGCTGCTACGCCTAGCGCGCCCTCTGCCGCCGTATCCCAACCCGCTGCTGCACTCCCCGAATACACCGACATTCCCATCAACAACATGCGCAAAACTATCGGCACGCGTCTCACTCAGTCAAAGCAGGAGCTCCCGCACTATTACCTCACGCTCGACATCAATATGGACAAGGTGCTTAAGCTTCGCGAGGTGTTCAACAAGTCACTCGGCGAGAAGGACAAGTCGGCGAAGCTATCCGTCAACGACTTCGTACTGAAGGCTGTTGCTCTTGCACTTGCTGATGTTCCTGAGGCTAACTCCGCGTGGATGGGCGATGTCATCCGACAGTGCGTTACATCTTGCTTACCTCTCGAGTCTAGAGCTAAGTTGCGAGCAGATACAAGAAGGCAGATATTTCGGTGGCTGTGGCAACTCCCACCGGTCTTATTACGCCCATCATCAAGGACGTTGGTGCCAAGGGTCTCGCATCCATCTCTTCAGAGGGCAAGGCGCTTGCGAAGAAGGCTCGCGATGGCAAGCTCCAGCCACAGGAGTACCAGGTGGGTGCTACTGTTCCGTTTCGTTGTCGCATTGCCATTTATATTCGTGGTCGTATAGGGTGGCACCTTCACTGTTTCTAACCTAGGCATGTTTGGGATCTCCCACTTCACTGCGATCATCAACCCCCCACAGTCATGTATCTTGGCTGTTGGCGCAACACAACCAACGCTCCAGCCTGCACCCGAGGAGGAGCGAGGCTTCAAGGTCGCACAGATCATGAAGGTCACCCTCAGTGCGGATCACCGGACGGTCGACGGTGCTGTCGGTGCACGCTGGCTGGCGGCATTCAAGGGGTACCTGGAGAACCCGCTGACGTTCATGCTGTGATTTTTATCGCTCGTCGCTTTGTAGAGGCGTGGTTGGCGAAGGATGGGAGCCAGCGCTGCTGGGTCGGGCTTCCAAATTCGAGTCAGTCGTCGACGTCTATAGAATTACTTCGTACGCTTTCGCATATAGTTACTTATGGATGCTGGGAATACTAGCAACTTGTAATCGTGGTCATATAGTTGGCCGGTGCTCGACGGAGTAACATCGTCAAGGACGGGTGACCCCGTGTTTTGGGCGAAGAAGGATAAGGGCCGTCACGGTCAGGTGGTGTATCTGGCGCTTGCTGGACGCGACGACGCGTTGGGACGCGTTTTGCCTCTGCGGCGGAGTCGAGTGCGTATCCGCTCGCGCCCCTTGTTGGCGTGGTCGGCACCCAGTTTTCTTCTCTCCCACGACGACCACCCCTCCTCCTCCAACGCGCTCCTTTAACTTAGACGACGCCCCGACGCCTCGGGTCCGATCCTTTCCATTGGCATGGAGCCGGACTTCGTCCTGAACCAGGTGAAGAGCTTGCGACAGGTCCTCGTGGCGAACATGAAGGAGATTCGAGAGAAGCGTATCGGGCTGGAGGTTCGCGTTTGAAGGCCTCACACAGACTTGTTGCATGCACACTTATCGTCCTGGTGCTCCAGGACACGTTTTTGCACCCAGAGCTGATTCTTGACCAGGTGGATGCTCTCGAGGATGTTATTCGGGACAGCATGTTGTTGCACAAGGACGATAGCGGTCTGGAGAAAGTGAGACACGCGCCCATCTTTATTTCCTTGTAAGGGGAGGCTTGATTGGCTGACGCCGGAGGACAGTTCGTCATCAACTTCGACTTGACCGAGTTGGTAGACCAAGTCCAGACGGCGCTCAAGGATCGTACTAAGCTCCTGTCTGCCTCTGCTAATGCGAAGGTCAAAGTGAGTGAGCTCCCTTTCGACTTCATGAGCTACTAGCGACTCATGCTTTTACAAGCTGGCAACGATGGTCCCCGCCTTTGCCCTTGGAGTTGCCAAAACTTTACACAGAACCGTCCAGAGTAATTCAGCTCAAATTCAGGGCAAAACCGACCTCAACAAGGTGGTTTGCGACTTGTGGCGATTTGAATCTTCACGGTACTCACCCCAGTTGTCAGATATCTATGTCGCAGCCCCAGTTCGCGACGAAGACAGTCGGCTGGCTCTACCGTGTGATGTACACTCATGCTGCTCTCTTAGCTCAACTTACATCGCTTCGCGATGTTGTGCGTGGTCTTTTTCTTGTCCTTCTCGATTGTTCTCACCTCTTGTCTTAGAATGTCACTGCAAATGCTGCGCTACGGAGCTCGACACAGGAGATCGAGCGACTTACCAGCTCAGAGAAGGTGTCACTCAAAAGAATCGTAGAGCTGGAGACCTCACTAGAGAAACTTTGCCATGACAATATGCGCCTCAAAGAAGCAGCAGACGTGGCCGATGGTGCGACCCAGGCTCGCTTGCACAAAATATCAGACGAGCTGGCGTCCCTCCAATCCCTCCATCGTGACTGTGGACGGCAGGTATGTGGCCCCCCACTTGAAGATCGCCCGCCACATTTTGTTCCACTGACAACCCCGTCTAGCTCGAGGAGCGGAATGCAGAGATACTGCGACAGAGTATAGAGCACAAGAATCTCGTTCTACGTCACGGCGAGGTATCTGAGGCTGCCTTAGGGGCAGTCAAGAAGGCCGTTGTTTTAGAAGACGACCTCAAGCGAATGCAATCCGAACGGGATAAGCTGTCGGCAGAGCTATGGGCGATCAATGAATCCCACGACGCATTCCGCCTTGCTCGAGCACAAGAATATGACGCATTGATTACGGAGGTTCGTGTTTGGATGTCAATTTTCGTGATTCGTACTGATCGTCGGAGACTTCTAGAACACGCAATTACAGGACAGTCTACGAAACTGCAAGTGTATCAGCATCAAGGAAGAGCTTGAAGCAAAAAGTACTCAATCCCAGCACATGGCGGAGAAGTGGCGAATGGAGCTGAGGGACATGCAGACGCAGGTACGACTTGCAAATTTCCGCGCATTTCTGGTGGCAGGAGCTAATGCAGCCTCTGAATAGCTGACTGCCAGCGAGATACAATGTGACATGCTTAAGTCAACCCTTGAAGACATGTTATCTCGTCAGACGGCAGAACTCAACGAGACTAGAGGGGCGGCCATACAGGAGCGAGAAGAGAACGAGAAGCTGGTATGTGCGCTCATGGCCTTAATGCTATCGTCAATGACGTCCCATTGATCTATTCTTACAGCTGGTGAATGCGGCGCGCAAAATAGAGGAGCTCGAGAACAGGTTGCGTTCTAAAGACGAAGAGGTTGGTAGTCCCGAATTTTGCTTGTTCTTGGGACTAAATCTCCTGTTCGCTGCCAGCTATCGAAGCTTCGTGAAGCCCTACCTCTCAGCGAAAAGGCTACTCAAGCACCGCGCACCCCGATCTCTCCGCCACCCTCTGGGTACGCCGTGTTTTCATAGAACTTGATTGAATCCGACATCCTTGTCTCGGTCAGCCGCAAGACAGTGTCTGCCGCATCGAAAAAGAGGAAAGCTGCGGGAAGAGACACAACAGTGTCTTGGTCCCAAGGAGATGCTGGCTATTCGCTGAACCTCGCAGCTCATGCTTCACCCATGCTCCCCGGACGCTTCAATGAGCTAGCAGGGCTGCCTGAAGTGGCCGTCGATCTCGGTTCACCAGATGCTCTCCCCGCCATCTTCACCCGTCGGTCACTCAGCAACATTCTTGGAGGTTCCATCCAGGGGCTCATCGTTCGGTAGGCCCTTCGCATCCATCAGTTTCAGTGCACTCACAATGGGCTGATTGGCAGGTGCACCGAGAGTGCGACTGACCTCGCGCGAAGCCATGCAATCCAGGACTACTTATGCCCGAACATGGACCACAACGCGTGGTCGCCAGCCGGACCCGGCAAACATGGCTACATGCAGGTTGGACTGGGCCGCGATCGCAAGTTGTTCAACGATCGGGGAGATCTTCGTCACGTCTTCGTCGGTGCAGGCAAGTTGTTCCTCTACTGCGGGTGGTACCACGTTCTCCGTGTCGAGCCACTCACTAGGGACGAGTGGGAGACCCTTCCGGACAAGGTGCCTCAGAGGTGTTCAGTTTCTGATGCGTAGCTCCAGACTCACATGTTCGCTGGCAGGTGAAAACGACCTACTCAGAGACTACGATGAACAAAGAAAAATCCGACCGATTCAAGTCGACGTCCCAAGTGCTCGCAATGTACAACAGCGGCGAGCTCCGCGCGCCATGCGTGCGCCTTCAGTGCCTCCAGTTCGATACCGTGTTCTACCACGAGCTTGTACGCGCAAACGATCAGTTCTTCAACAACAAACCGCGCCCGGGCCCTCCCACAAATGGTCCCAAGCGACGCAGACTCAACGGGGACCCGCCTCAGAACGACACCAAGGACGAAGACGGCGACAAGGACAAGACCGTGGAATATCTATCTGTTGAGTCTTCCGAGGCTGGACCGTCGCGATGGGTTTCCGAATCGCCGTTGACGACAATTGGGGAGACTCCTAGCTGGAGTGTGTCTACTGCAGTGCAAACCGTTCATACGTCCTCGACGCCAGCACCGGACACCGCGGCGGGCTCCTCCATATTGACACCTGCCCGTTCCACGAGATCCACTCTGCGTCGACAGGAATCGGGGTCTCTCGTCCTACGCATCCCTGGAGGTCGATCTACACAGTCACCCGCCGTGGTTCAGGATATACATGCCGAAGAAGCGGAGGCGGAGATGGAGTTGCCAGAGTCAGAGTCTGATGACGATGACTCGTATGCAAATGAGTAGGTCGGACATACGCTGTGTTCTTGTTGTGCTTCGTCGTCTTGCTGCCTCGCTCGCTGTCTCGCTGTCTGCTGTGTTCTCGTTAATCTTGTAAATGCTTTGCTCTTGCTTGTTATGTCCACGCGCACATATCGTTATGCTGTAAGTTTACCAAATCGCTGTGTCTCTGTAGTCCCCCGCTACTGTACATGTACATGACCTCGAAGTTGTAACCATGATAGACTCCTAGAGGCTCTTCGTTGGAATCTTGACAAGGCTTTGCTCGACCTGTTCACGCTTCCCCTTTTCGAACTTATCGAAGAAAGTAGCAGCGAAACCGACTGCAATCTCTGGATCGCCACAGATGAGGCGTTCCATTGTGAGCTTGGTAAACTGGTCGAGCGGCATCCAAATCTTGGACAAGGCCGGCGTGAGGCCTTGGTCTACATATCATGTCAGGATGTCAGGATTTTGTCAGGCGGATGATCTACACACGGTCGTGAAGTTCGGATTCGACCAGACTAGGCAACTTCCACATTAGCAATACTCGCAATTGACTTCGGAGGGACTGGTACGTACGGCGGCAGGATTTCCATAACATGAACATTGGTTTCCTTGAGCTGAGCACGCAGCGAGATGGCCCAGCTATGAAGAGAAGCCTTCGTCGCAGAGTAGTTAGGTAAGTCAGCCTTAGGGACCACTCCAAGTGCGGACGTAATGGGGATGATGAACGACGGTTTGCCCTGTAACTGTTCGCGAGGTGAACGGAGGCTGAGCCAAGGGAATAGAGAGAACCCACGTTGCGCTTCAAAAAGTGGGGCAAAAACAGGACAATTAGCTTGATGATCGAGACATAGTTCGTATTGAACTCATCATCGATGACTAGGCGTGTGTTAGTATAACAAGGGCGGTGAAGAGCAGTTGGACTGTGCTACTAACGCTTGAAGTCAATTGTCTCGGGTTTTTTGAAGTCGAAAATATGCTGGATGCCGGAGGAGAGCATGATGGCATCCAACTATGAGAGAGTTAACGATGTCTGTCAGTGCTATAGCCCGAGGGGAACGGGTGCGCTCTAACCTGTGCGTACTGGGAGAGGATGTTGTGGGCGAACTGCTTGAGGTTGTCGTGGTGGGTATTGATGTCTACGCGGGTGGTTTTGATTCGCTCGCTCTTAGCAGCGAGCTCATCGAGACGCTCCTGGCGGCGGCCAGCGACGATGACAGTAGGCTTGGTCTCGAGGTCGTGTATGGCGAGAGCAAGAGAACGGCCAAGGCCTGCGGTGGCCCCGAGGACGAGAACACACTTGGCATCCTTGATTCCTGGCATGGAGAGGGAAGAGGACGGGGTTGAGATTGGGGATTTGTGAGACGTGAAGGAGACACACCTGCCCCTTGGGGGTCCTTATATGCGCCTGTCGAGGCAGAGGAAGACGGGCGCGCGGACCGCAGAGGGCGTATGCGTACTTACCCAATGACGACATGCTTGCAGGTGGCACAAGCGCGCAGGTTCACGTTGACCCACTTTGGCACTCGTAACTCGACCCACTCGAAATATCGTCGGTGCTGTCCAATCAGTTCTCAGTTCGCGGCCCCTCCTCACCAAGCACAAGCACCGTCGACGGCCACTCGACCCCCTTTCCATACTCTCCTTGTCAATTCTCATGGATACCAATCCCTCAGATGGGCCCGAAGCATCACCAGAGCATCCTGATGAGCTCGTCGTCCCCCTTGACCTCGACCCACGCAATGTCCGGGTGAGTCAGCAGTCTCTCACCTCCACACTGTTTGGTCCAAATCCTCCTTAGAAATCATTGGCTTCCGCACAGGAGCTGAAGCAGGAAGGCAACGACCACTTCCGCGCCAAACGTTGGGACGAAGCCATCGCTCTTTACCGCTCCGCACTGGGTCACCTTCCCAAACGACCGCAGCTAGCTACTTCGGCGGTGGACACTCGCTCGCATAATGAGGACAGCCGTGTCTTACGATCGGAGGGCGGATCGAACAGCAAGGGACCACAAGAAGCAGCCATCCAGGGTCAACAACCACCCTCTTCCGAGCTGGAGGTTGACTGCGCCAAGGCCAGAGCAGTCCTATACGCCAATATCAGCGCATGCTACGTGAAACTCGTAAGTGTTTGATCCGACCTACCTTCCACTTTCTAACACCTTTTGTTCCGTAGGGAGAACACAAAGAGATTGTGTCAGCGTGTACCGAAGGCAAGTCGATCACAAGGCTTGTCTCCATCAATCGTCGATTAGTCAATCTCGTTCTTCCTAGCGCTCAAAGATGACCCAACTTACATCAAAGCCTTGCAAAGGAGGGCAATGGCAAACGAACACATCAATTCTTGGTCTGCTCTTTCAAGCGCACAGGAAGGTTGGTGTCTCAAATGTGATCGAGTGATCAGTTTGCAATGGGGCATATTGCGATGTCAGATTACAAAAAGCTCCTTGAGCTGCTGCCTTCCACGTCTCCTGATGTCGTGAGCATCCGCCGATCATTGGCAGCCCTTCCTCCGCGAGTGGAGTCTGCTCAGAAGCGTGAGACGGCGGAGATGCTTGACAAGCTCAAGGGCCTTGGAAATAGCCTCTTAGGTCAATTTCTATTGCATTTCAACTCGCAGAGGGTTACTGATATTCGAAACTCTCAGGAAACTTTGGTCTTTCAACCGATAACTTCCAGTTTGCGCCAAATGGTGAAGGGGGCTACTCGATGAATTTTGTCCAGAATCCTAAATGATGATGGGTAGACCCATAGGGAAACTGTGTATTTACTTGTCTGCGTTAACATTTATCTTGGAGTCCTGCTAATGAATCAGTGCGGAAACGTTCAAACTCGGAAGGAGACTCAAGTCTTCCCAGAAAGGGCATAACACTAGGTTCGGCACAGACCCCTCGTAACGCGCGGACGGTCTTGGCATGAGACCAGGCATAACACACCTCTAGGCAGGGTCGCGGGGCGTCTACTTTTGCAAAAAAGACAGCGAGCCCTAAAGCGAGTGCATCCCTTCAAAGTCCAATTTCGGGGCCGCCGCGATGTCCACGCCTCTGGTGTATATATAATGGCCCCCCCCCCCCCCCCCCGCGGGGGCCCCCCCCCCCCCCCCCCCCCCAAATGAAAACTGGAAAATCGAGGCACCCCCAAAACCCAAAAAAAAAAAAAAAAAATACCCCCCCAACGCCCGCGCGCCACACCCAGCA